>APFE031269506.1:193579-296434 GCA_000404065.3 Pinus taeda | reverse complement strand
CCCTCAAAAGTCGCATTTTGGCAGAATTGCACTCATCGCCCATTGCAGGACATTCGGGCTTTCAGAAGACATATGCTCGCACCAGAAGATCATTTTTTTGGACCGGTATGAAACAAGACATCCTTACTTTCGTAGCAGAATGTGACGTTTGTCAATGCCACAAAGGGGAAACAGTCAACACACCAGGCACATTACAACCATTGCCCATTCCGGCGTCAATTTGGACGAAGGTCTCCATGGATTTCATTACAGGTCTTCCAAAGTCTGGGAACAAGTCAGTCATCATGGTGGTTGTGGACCGACTGTCGAAGTATGCTCATTTCTGCGCCCTACCCCAACCATTTACACCAACTTTGGTTGCCCAAACTTTCATGGATCATATCTTCAAATTGCAGGGCATGCCCACTTCTATTGTGTCCAACCGCAACCCAATCTTCACCAATCATTTTTGGCAGGAGCTCTTCAGAATACAAGGCACTCAACTCAAACTTAGTACTTCATATCATCCGCAAACAGATGGTAAAACCGAAGCCGTCAACAAATGTCTAGAAACCTACCTTAGGTGTTTCACTTCAGAAAAGCAACACATTTGGGTACAGTGGTTACCGCTGGCGGAATGGTGGTATAACACCAACTATCATGCCACCACCAAAATGACTCCCTATGAAGCAGTCTATGGACAACTTCCGCCTTCCCCTACTTATTATCTCACGGGGTGCGCCAAAGTACAAGCCGTGGATCAACTCCTACAACACCGCGCAACCATGCTCGCCCATCTGCCCGAGAATATTCATCAAGCTCAGAACCGTATGAAGCAACAGGCTGACCAACATCGCTCAGAACACCAATTTCAAGAAGGGGATCAAGTCTTTTTGAGGCTGCAACCATATAAGCAAACATCACTCAAAGACAAGGGTTGTCAAAAGCTCTCTCCAAAATTCTATGGACCATACCAAGTACTTCAGCGCATTGGAGAAGTGGCTTACAAGTTGGCTTTGCCAACTACAACAAAAATCCACCCAGTTTTCCATGTATCGTGCCTCAAGAAAGTGATTGGGAACAATTGCCGAGTTCAAACCAGTCTACCTGAATTGGACGAGGAAGGGTCAATCTGGATTCAACCGGAACAGGTTCTCGACACACGAGACAAGCACCTGTGCGGCCGCATGATTAAGGAGGTCCTCGTCAAATGGAAATACACCTCTCTGGAAGATGCAACTTGGGAACCAGCCACTATTCTTCAGCAGTTTCCGCAGCTTTAGCCTTGAGGACAAGGCTAGTCTTAAGGGGGAGGGCATGTTAGGGTCCCACCCTAACCCCCTTATTTATGTCATGGGATCACGTCATAGTCAAGAGTCAATAAAGCCCATATTAATATTTGTAAGTGGTTAACCCACAATTAATGACGGGACCACAGTTAGTTGCAAATGGGCGGTAGTATTAGATAGAGGGTAAATGGGCGGTAGTATTAGATAGACGGTATAAATAAAACCCACGATATTGGCCCATGGTATTGCATGTATGAGTCATATATAAAGGATAGAGACTCCCTGCGAGGAGTATCGTGTCTTGTTTTGTAATCGAGCTCTACTCTATTGGAGGTTGCCCCCTCGAAGAGGCCCGTGAACATTTCTCTCTGAGTAATAAAATCATTGCTATTCTGTGTTTTGGGTATATTTTCTTCACATATTCTGTGTTCTAGGTATATTTTTTTCGCATATTCTCTGTTCGGTATTAATTTGCAGGTTAAGAAGCATAACAAGTGGTATCAGAGCACTTTCCAGGGCTCGGTGGGATCTCCAAATTTTAGCAAAATTTTTTTGGCTAGAGACGTGTTCCGGCATCTTTAAACCACGAGATCTGTCGTTAAGCGCATAAACCTGCGGATTTGGGGAGGCATGCATGCAAGAAATACAAGAGGTGGTCACGTCTGTTGGACTCCCTTGTAACTCCTGTGGGTACCCCTTCGAGTAGTAGCACATTAGACAGAACCGCGCACAGACTGTCTTCCACGTACCCTCTAGGTATATAGGAAGCCCCATAGCTACCTTGAAGCCTTGCCATAGATAAACCTTCGGCCGTCTTGTGGCTACAGTACACCGAGAATAGAACTCGGAGAGATTACTCGCCCATATGATAGGGTAGTCGGGTTGTACGGCTAAGGGTACGGTCGATCCTCCTTAGTTAGAGCCCTGAAACATTGGGCCGAGTACTACTGTCAGACCCTATATTGCGATCTGTAGCACCTGACACTCCTGAAGATCATAGTTCCCTTTCTATCAGGGGATCACACATCATCTATTCTAGATCAGCGAGTGCAGCAGCAGCAGACATCAGTCCCGCAGCTCTATCAGATCAACAGCAGCAGTGATCCACGATTCAGATCTCTCAGATCCACCAGATCAGAGTAGTTGTGAAGGGTTCCTATGCCTGGCTATAATTTTCGCAGGACTTTTGGTGGCATTGACATTTTGAGGATTTGGCGACTGCAGTATTGATCAAGGAGTAAAACTTCGTTAGGAGCTTTCAGGACAACGAGCTGAGCACGATGGTACCATTCAATTTCTTCACAATTTTTTTTTTTGCGGTCCCAATTTTTCAGCAAATTGGTGTATGGTAGAAACTACAGCTCAAGCAATGGCCAATGAAAGACTAGACAAACTTGAAACAGATATGAACAAGCTCAACAATAAGCTTGACGAACTATCTAGCATGGTACGGCAAGCACTCGATAAGGGTAAGGAGCCAGCTCTCGAGGACCTCTATAATGACCATGTACACCATGAGGGTGAGTCTAGCCACTCTCCTCACGTTTGGCACACCCATCCACCACCCAACAAATATCTCCCACTCAGTCAGCGACCTCCCAAGTTGGATATGCAGAAATTTGACGGTTCTAACCCGTCCGCATGGATAGCCCAAATGGAGCAGTATTTCGAATTAAATCGTATCGAAGAACAGTGGACTAAGATGAGAGTGGCGACCATGTACTTGGACGGTCAACGATGGCAATGGGCGTTATGGCATCAGCGTCGCAATGCACCTTTTTCGAGTTGGGACCAATTTACCAAAGCTCTTCAAGATCGCTTTGACCAGGGAGACTCTTTTTTGGGCAGTCTCACTAAGCTCCGACAGACGGGTATAGTGGATGAATATATCACCGCCTTTGAAGCCCTAGCCTTCCGCACTCACCATCTCTCCGATGAATTCTACATGGAATGTTTTATCAGTGGTCTTAAAGAAGCCATCAAAGCTCAAGTGCTACTCCATCACCCTCCCACATGGACGGAAGCTTGCCAGGTAGCTCGTAAGGTGGAACGTGCCATAACAGCCCAATACAGCCGCAACGATTTCCCCACTAAAGGCCGGCCCCCACAAGCTCATACCACGACTCAGACACTTAAGGTCCAAAAGGTATCACCTCAGGAAATGGCTGAGAGAAGGAAGCAAGGACTATGTTACTACTGTGATGAAAAATATTCCCCTGGCCATAAATGTAAGGAGCCCAAGTTTTTTCAAAATGATGCCACTGACTACAGCTCCACTAAGGAAGATCCACCTCTTGAGGAATAGGAGGCGATAGAAGAAGACAACCAAAAGGAGATTTATCTAACGACCCAGTTATTTCACTCAATGCGTTGGCAGGAATCTCTTCCCCTCAAACTCTCAAAATCAGGGGTTTTCTTAAACATCGCCCAATAATAGTCTTGATTGATAGTGGAAGTACCCATAATTTCATCCATCAAAAAATCGCAGAAGCAGCACATTGTTTTGTACGGGCAGTCTCTAACTTCCAGGTCCAAATTGCAGCTGGGGGCACAATGAAATGTGAAGGCCGTTGTGAAAATGTCAAACTTCAAATGGGGGATTATCAGTTGAAAACCCACATGTTTGCAATACACATGGGGGGATGCGACATTGTCCTAGGTGTTGAATGGCTCCGCACCCTTGGGCCAATCACAATGGATTTCCAGGAGTTATATATGAGTTTTAAGCAGAACAACTCCACACATACCCTCCGTGGCCTCCAGGCGGGAGCACCCTTTGTCATCAGCTCGCATTGGATGGAAAAATTGTTAAAAAAGGGCCATCATGGAGTAGTAGCACAATTTAATGCCATCCAGGTAGTCGAAACCAGATCTCTACCAATTCATCCTGAGATGCAGCAGCTTTTAAATACCCATCGAACGGTCTTTAACAAGCCTCATGAGCTTCCATCCTCGCGAGGGGAACATGATCATAGCATCACCTTGGTTCCAGGGGCTCAACCCCCAAATGTGCGGCCATACAAATATCCGTTCACTCAAAATAATGAAATAGAAAAAATCATCAAGGAATTGTTGGAAGCAGGTGTCATTCGTCCCAGCATTAGTCCTTATTCATCTCCAGTGGTCATGGTCCTCAAGAAAGATGGGGAGTGGCGGATGTGCCTCGACTTCAGGGCCCTCAACAAGTTAACAGTCAAAGATAAATTCCCCATTCCGGTGGTTGACGATTTGCTGGACGAACTCAATGGGGCGCAATTCTTCACCAAGTTGGAACAACAAAACAAGTGGCTCGCCAAAATGCTGGGATATGATTATGAGATCATTTACAAGAAAGGGAAAGACAACCGGGTAGCAGATGCATTGTCGTGCCAATTTGAGGAGGAAAGTACACTGCTTACAATTTCCCTCCCAATTCTAGACTGGATTGAAGAGGCTCGCAGGGAATGGTTTTCACATCCAGGGCTCTCCCAACTTATTTCTCAATTGCAGGTGGATCCTAATTCCGGCAAGGGCTACTCGTGGTAGAATGATATTCTTCGCCACAAGGACAGAGTCGTAATATCACCAACCTCCACCCTCAAAAGTAGCATTTTGGCAGAATTGCACTCATCGCCCATTGTAGGACATTCGGGCTTTCAGAAGACGTATGCGCGCACCAGAAGATCATTCTTTTGGACCGGTATGAAACAGGACATCCTTACTTTTGTAGCAGAATGTGATGTCTGTCAACGCGACAAAGGGGAAATAGTCAACACACCAGGCACATTACAACCATTGCCCATTCCGGCGTCAATTTGGACGGAGGTCTCCATGGATTTCATTACAGGTCTTCCAAAGTCTGGGAACAAGTCAGTCATCATGGTGATTGTGGACCGACTGTCGAAGTATGCTCATTTTTGTGCCCTACCCCAACCATTTACACCAACCTTGGTTGCCTAAACTTTCATGGATCAGATCTTCAAATTGCATGGCATGCCCACTTCTATTGTGTCCGACCGCGACCCAATCTTCACCAGTAATTTTTGGCAGGAGCTCTTCAGAATACAAGGCACTCAACTCAAACTTAGTACTTCATATCATCTGCAAACAGATGGTCAAACCGAAGCCGTCAACAAATGTCTAGAAACCTACCTTAGGTGTTTCACTTCAGAAAAGAAACACATTTGGGTACAGTGGTTACCTCTGGCGGAATGGTGGTATAACACCAACTATCATGCCACCACCAAAATGACTCCCTATGAAGTAGTCTATGGACAACTTCTGCCTTCCCCTACTTCTTATCTCACGGGGTGCTCCAAAGTACAAGCCGTGGATCAACTCCTACAACACCGCGCAACCATGGTCGCCCATCTGCGCGAGAATCTTCATCAAGCTCAGAACCGTATGAAGCAATAGGCTGACCAACATCGCTCAGAACGCCAATTTCAAGAAGGTGATCAGGTCCTTTTGAGGCTGCAACCATATAAGCAAACATCACTCAAAGACAAGGGTTCTCAAAAGCTCTCTCCAAAATTCTAGGGACCATACCAAGTAATTTAGCACATTGGAGAAGCGGCTTACAAGTTGGCTTTTCCAGCTACAGCAAAAATCCACCCAGTTTTCCATGTATCGTGCCTCAAGAAAGTGATTGGGAAAAATTGCCGAGTTCAAACCAGTCTACCTGAATTGGAGGAGGAAGGGTCAATCTGGCTTCAACCGGAACAAGTTCTCGACACACGAGACAAGCACCTGCGTAGCCGCATGATTAAGGAGGTCTTCGTCAAATGGAAAGACACCTCTCCGGAAGATGCAACTTGGGAACCAACCACTATTCTTCAGTAGTTTCGGTAGCTTCAGCCTTGAGGAAAAGGCTAGTCTTAAGGGGGAGGGCATGTTAGGGTCCCACCATAACCCCCTTATTTATGTCATGGTATCACGTCATAGTCAAGAGTCAATAAAGCCCATATTAATATTTGTAAGTGGTTAACCCGCAATTAATGATGGGACCACAGTTAGTTGCAAATGGGCGGTAGTATTAGATAAGATGGGCGTAGTATAGATACGGTATTAATAAAACCCATGGTATTGGCCCGTGGTATTGCATGTATGAGTCATATATAAAGGATAGAGACTCCCTGTGAGGAGTATCGTGTCTTGTTTTGTAATCGAGCTCTGCTCTATTGGAGATTGCCCCCTCGAAGAGGCTCATGAACATTTCTCTCTGAGTAATAAAATCATTGCTATTCTGTGTTCTGGGTATATTTTCTTCACATATTCTATGTTCTGGGTATCTTTTCTTCGCATATTCTCTGTTCGGTATTAATTTGCAGGTTAAGAAGCATAATAGTTACTCAACATGAGCCCATTATAGGGAATGGACATAGCTATACCAATTCAGGGTTAAGGGACATGCAAAATCATACACCAATTGTGTTTCATGAACGAAATACTGATATACATTATAAACTTACAACTCAAATGAAATAACAGTGTTTCATTAAAGATGCAAAACTTTCTCTTTGCTCAGTAATCTTCCTTCCTGAGGTTTCCCATTGTTTCCTGCTACTTCTTTGTAAAAGCAACCCCCCCTAAGCCAATGCTCTTTGATCTCCTGCAAAGCTTCCTTTCCTTTGCATGGGGACTAATCTTGTGGACTTGACATGAATGTGAGCTATAGACCATCTTCTTCTCACAACAAAAAAATTGTTCTATACTCCGCATGTTGGCTGCACTCGTCCTTCATCCATCATATGCACCATCCTTATAATACTTATTTTCCTCTTTTATCTAACTTACTTGGCCTCCCTTGAGGCTCTTCTCTTCCTTCTATAAAGTGAAATAGAGGATCTACTACCCTTGAAAAGATCATCCCCCTGCCTTCTTTAGACCTTTAAAGGTCGAGACTTGACAGAAGCACTCCCATCTTGCTTCTTCTTTGCCCCTATCTAGGATTCTTCTCTGCTGCAAATGGGCATCGGAAATATTTCTTTCATCTCCTCTTTCTTCACCCAAATCCACTTGGAGCTTCTCTTCCTTTCATAAGGGACTTTTACAAGAGTAGGAGGATCACTCTTTGGAATTCCTCCTCCTCTATGCACCTTTCACTTTTGACATAGAGCACTGAAGACATTCTTGGATTCATTTCATTGCATTGCCTAAAATGAAAGCTTGGACTTCACATGCCTACAACAAGGTTCCTTGCACCCAAATTTTCGACAATTGCAGCCTTTAATTTGGTCTAAGAATGGGGTAAAGGAGTTACTCCTTTTGAAAAATCGTTTTTCAAAACTCCTACCATGGCCAATATGCCTTGTCCCAGCCTTTCTATGCATTCTTGGGTTTCTTCTACCAAACACAATTTTTTTCCTTGCAAGCCATCTACAGTCTAAGTAATTATGTCAGAAATTTTTGCAAAAAAAAAAAAACCATGAAAAGGATATTGATGAAAGAGGTTACCTTTTCTCCGAAGGCTCTGTCTCTAAGAAGGAGGGGTCCTCTGTTGGCTCTTCTTGTGCATTCTATGATAGTAATCATTGCTATCATGTACTCTCCGTTGTAGCTACCATGCCCTCTTCTGTTGTAGCTGCTGTTGTTGTTGCTTTGGCTTTTGCTGCACTATAGGTTGCTACATCCTAGCCTTTTGTTGCTACTTTTTGTTGTTGTTGTTGTTGCTACACTCCTTGCTGCTTCTACCATCCAACAACATTTCTTTTTCATTGTTGGAACCCTGAAGAATTTGACATTGAGGCAAATCTTTATTTGAATTCTCTAAGTCATGTATCAATGAGACTACTTCAGCTTGTAGTCTATCGTAGCAAGCCTCCTTTATACTCAGCTAATGGGTTAACCTCCAAGTTAGACTGGTGGCCTCTTCTTGTTGAGAAATTAGTTCAACTATTGTTTTTCTCAACTTCTCATTGTCAAGGTCATAGACTTCTAGTTTCTCCTATTTCTTGAGATTTGCCTCTAAGAGATCTTTGATCTATTTTAGAGCAGAGATCAAGTTCTTGTTGGGATAGGGTCCCTGGGGGTTAAGTTTTGGTCAAATTTTGTAAATATGTAAAGTCTTCATAAAATGTGGAAGTGGAGCATGAAAATAGTATGAGTCAAAGGGGCTTTAGTCCCTTAGGTGGGTAAGTGATAGGGATGTTTTGAGACCCACCCTTAGTCCGTGGACCATGGTATTGTAAGCAAAATGTTGTATATATATGAGTCATAGCGAGTCTAAGAGGCATCTATTGGATAAGATCTTTTTGTAAGGTCAAGTATGCTAAGGCAGGAAAGGTTTGTTTCCTATACTTAGGTGAAAGGGGAAGACTCCTGGAGTTGAGTGCATAGAGACCTTGGTAAGTACACAGGTTGAGTGCATGGGCCCATGTAGCGGAGTGCGCAGGGAAAGGAAGTATGTATTGAATTGATTATAATTAATAAAGACAATTTTTAGCCAACTCTGATGCATCTGTGTATTCTTTCTTACTGCTACAAGTTTCTGTATTTTCGCTCTGTGTTATAATTTATATGAATTAATACTTATATGGTGCATGGAAATAGTATATCAGTAATAATTTTTCATGTTATGAATTATTAAGAGCCTTCACGAAGATGTAGAAGTAGTTTAAGTGCATTTACATGAATTTTCTACTCAGAAGGGTTAAGGGTTCGCGAAGATAGATCTAAGCCCTAGGAACCTTAGGAACCTCTCACATTGACCTTTGGATGCAGAAACGCGGTTCTATCATCCCCCAATACTGCTTCAGTTGAGACTTCATCTTGTGCTACACTGCATGTTGCCGAACAAGAAAACAATTAGGGTTTTTTTGGTTGGCACATATAATATTGAACCTGGGTTAGACCCCATCAAGCAAACAAATGGTTTCATTTTCAAGATTGGGATTTTACTAAAGGGATTTGTGATAAATGGCTCCCCATGAAGAAATAAATTGAGAAGTGGATTGATCTAAAATTGTACGCTCTTGCAGCATAGGAAGATAGAAATCCACACTTTTCCAAGAAAAAGGGCTGAACAGATACCTATAAACAGAGGAGACAGAAATATTCTTTTGTTATATTCCTAGTGAATTGCATGAGTGGTCATCTAGGTTATCAGATAGTGAGGGTCTCTCAAAGCTTGACAAACCCATTGTGTGGACCCTAGAACTAGTGAAGTGTTTCGAGGCCTCAGAAAATAATATTGTGTGGGTTGTTGATCACTAGATTGATCATATTTTGGGAGGATTGATCATTGAGTTTGTGATTGATTCATCTTCCAGTTATAGCGAAATAGAGCAAAAGTTCTTCAAGGGACAAAGAGGTAAGTGCTTAAACTCTTTGAAAACCTAGATCAAGATGCTATTGTGTGAAAAGTGTGTTATGCCATTACATTGATGTTTGGGACTATGCGAAGTGGAGAACCCTAAAGAAGAAATGAATAATGAGGCTCTAAATACAGTCTGCTACTAGGATCTTCTAATAGAAACAATGAAGGAACTCTTCTGGGAACACCATGAAGCATGCTGCATATAGTAAGCCAGGGTATCCCAAGGATACCTCATCCATCCACTCCACCGACACCTCCACCTCCGCTGCATACACTGACACCTGCACCTCCACCTTCGATGCATACACCAACATCTCCACCTCCACCTCCACCGCTACATCAATGATCCAACATGGTGAACACGATAAAAATGTTGATCTTTAAAGGGGTGGGATGTGAGGACCCCGAATAGTTTTGGCTCGCTGCAGATATTATGTGGAAGGTATAAGAGATTGCTGGCGATAATAGGAAGAAAACACGACTCGTCACAACATTGCAGGATAGGGCATTGGCATCGTATATCAAGTTATGTATGGATCAACTAAGTGCAATGATGGTAGAGACTCATCAGGCACTAAACAATGACTTTAAAAAGCCTAAGTCTCAGGCGGATTCTATAATAGAGTTTAAGGAAATACAAAAAAGGTTAACTGAGTCTGCATGGGACTTTGATCAAAGTTTAAAATTCCTTATTCGACAGGCTAATATCAAGATCATGGATGATCAACACAAAGACTAGTATATTGCTTCACTATTGCCTCATCCGAGATTGCCATTATCACAACAAAATATAGGATTGCAAGCAGAGGCTATGGAGATTGTGATAAGGTTGGAAGCCTCACTAGTGGAGGATACAGACATTTGAGTACAATAGATTTAGTTGCAGCTGACAATCTTGCACATGGAGTTGCATAGCTTGAATATAGGAAAGGAAGCTCAGTGTGAGGTGCACGCAGAAGTTTGGTGCATAAAATGTAAAGATAAGGGACATGATAAGGATAATTGTCCTGTTTATCAGAATTACCTAATTGGAGGAGGTATTATTCCTTTGAAGACTCAGAACATTGGAGGACCAAGTGCAGGAGTACCCTTATGGTGTGCGATCTGCCAGATAGCTAGGAAGCATGTGACTGACCATTGTCACCTCTTGCAAAATTTTGTACAGACTCAGAAATAGTTGTTTTCTACCTTCTGTAAATTGGTTGGGCATGATAAGTGAAATTGTTGAAGCTGCGAAATAATGATGGATTTGACCCCTACATATCAAATGTAGGCAGACACTTGACCTCAGGATCATGGCACAGGTGTAGTGCATGAAGGATTCCAAGGCCAAGGAAGACGAAGAGAAGGAGAGTCTGGAAGAGGTCATGGAAAAATTATTTTCTACAACTATGGAGAAGCAGGACATTTTGCCTCTACGAGGGAGTAACCTCCTTTACATTGCACAAATGGACAATTCTTGGATGATACAAATGACAAGAACTCCTTTCTATATATATGAGTCTAAGGGGTCATAATATAATTAGAGCCGACATAACAATAATAATGTAAGGGAACAATAATAACAATAGTGGGCTTCTATGGGGCACAATAATAACAATATGGGGACTACATGGGTACAACAATATAATAAGGGGGTTGTACTAATAACAATAAGGGGTTACACTAGTAGTATAGGGGCCTAACATGCCCCTCTCCTTGAAAAAGTGTTGTCCTCAACACTTGAGTAGTTGTTGATGCTTATGTATAAAATTATTGTCCTTCCATGTGAAATATTTAATAGGTATGTTCTTCCACTTGATGAGATGCTTTGAAATTGATCGATTTTGTAGCTGTCAACTTCTCGATTTTGTAAATGCTTCAGGTTCCAATATGCTTTTTCCTTCCTTATCAAGTTCCAGCAATATTGTTGGAACTGGGATATTTAGAAATTTTTTAATGAGTTCCCACCCTGCTTCGCCATTCTTCCATTCATACCTTCCTTTGTTTATCAAATTTGGTTGGATAATTGTACCAACCTCTACCATTGTTGCAACCATATGTTAAATTTCACGCCTTTGGGCATATGGATATCTCTAAGGCTTGATGTTTGGAGGAACACATCTTGGAATAAAATCAATAGCATGATCATGATCACGAATATGTGGGAGACCTTTGGGAGTCTCAAATACCTTGATATGATTGTCGAAGACTTTTTAGAGATCTGGAGAAATACATGATTTCGATGTGCGAATAGTTAGCGAACATAATTGTGTAATTATGCCTAGTTGTTCTTTCTTTAGAAGCTTTGTCATTCTGTCAGAGTTGATTATCTTTCTTGGTTTCCCTGTGATACCCCTTAATTCAACTTCCTTTCCTTCCGAAGAAAATTTCATAAAATGTTCTTAAAAATTAAAAGCTATTGTACCCAAGGATTTTAGCCATTGGAATCCTACTACAACATCAACAACACCCATTGGAATGGAAAACATTGGGCTATTCAATACATATTCTCCCATGGGTAGCTTCATATTGTGGCACTTTCTAGAGAAATTTATGGTTCCTCCACTTACAACCGTCACTTGACACTCTGGTTCTAGATCTATGAAGCAATTCAAGTCCTTGGCTATATTACAATTAATAAAATTATGGGTACTAGTTGAATCAATTAAAACTATTACCTTTTCCTTCTTGATATGTCCTTCTATATTTACAGTTTGAGGAGTGGTAATTCCGATGAATGCATTACAAGATATGGTTGGATTCATGTCTTCCTTCTCTGGGTTGGTTCTTGGTGAGTATCCTTTTCTTTTGATGTTTCTTGATACATTTCTTCCTGATATTTCACTATTTGAACCATATTCTTCTTGATATGTCCTTCTATCTTGAGAGTTTGGGGAGTGGTAATTTCCTCCAATGCTTTACAAGATATGGTCGGATTCATTTCTTGCTGCTCGATGTGATCTTTCACTTCTTGAACATTTTTCTTCTCGATATGTCATATCTTGATAGTTTGAGTAGTGGTAATTCTGGCCAATGCATTACAAGATCTGGTTGGATTAATTTCTTCTTTCTCAATGTGATCTTTCACTTCTTGAACCCTTTTCTTCTTGATACGTTCTTATATCTCGAGAGTTGGAGGAGTGGTAATTCTTGCCAATGCTTTAGAAGATATGGTCGGATTCATTTCTTTTTTCTTAGGGGTTGGGTCCTGGTGCATATTCTCTTCATTTGATTATTCTTGATCCTTTTCTTCCTCATCTTCATACTCTATGTAAAATAATTTCTTCTTAGCACACTTATGACCTTTAGTGCATTTTATATCACAATTGTAACAAAGCCCTTTTTTTCTTTTTTCTTCCAATTGTTGTGGTGTAACCCTTGTAGGTTGTGGAAGGCTAGGTGAAACAACACTTCCATCTTTATAGTTGTGAGAGGTAGAATTCCTTGTTGCCATAATTTTGTTTTCCACTTTGTAACAAAGCCCTTTTTCTCTTTTTTCTTCCAATTGTTTTGGTGTTGCTGTAAAGAAGGTGTTGCTCTTTATATTCTCATAATGTGCTATAATTTCCTCTGTGAAAATTGACCACGTAATAAGTCGTTTATGAGAACAAAGCCCTTTATACCATAAAAATTGATCTTGTTCTAAATATGAAGATGGAATACATACCTTTTGTAATAGTGGTACACCCTATAGATCGAAATAATTCCCCATCTATAGTATCCAATTTACCAGATCCTTGCCATCAAACTTCCTCATATTGCTTTTTCTTGATTTTAGGAGCTCGATCTTGCAACAACCGTAAATCTGTACTTTAGGATATTTATGTTCTGAAATTGTGACCTCTAGTAGCCTTCTATGTCCTCTTTCCAATGCCACAAGTCTGATGGAATTTAGGTTCTCCAAGAAAGTGTTATGCACAATCTCCCAAGACGTCTTGATTATAGAAATTTTTGGAAGGGAAAACTTGTATCAAGTGCCATGTGTCACTGTTTTGACCTTTGGATCTAAACAATATGCACAGGAAACTACAGTCCATCCTCTTTCTGTAACTTCTTATGAAATTTAAATCTGATGCTCAAAACAAAAGTTATGATGATTTTTCCTAGGTCACCTGTTTGCAATCTAATTTTGGAGTCTGCAAAAAGGCCAAGTTCCTCAGATCATATCTCCGACAATCTAGTGCAAAAAGCTCTGAAATTTGGACCTAAGGTTTAGAACGATTTCATCTCAAATGGGTTTTGGTTTTCACTTCTGAAACATCGTAGAAACAAAGTTATAGCGAAAATGCCACGATGACCTATTTGGAGTAGTGAAACCCTAGAATCCAAAGCTTTGATACCAAATGTTATGAAAGCAGTTCACAAAAAGATAGAAAAGATAGTTGAACGCCTTAGAATTCAGCCTCTTCGAGGGGGAAACCTCCTTTACATTACACAAACGAACAATTCTTGGATGATACAAATGACAAGACCTCCTTTCTATATATATGAGTCTAAGGGGTCATAACATAATCAGAGCCGACATAACAATAATAATGTAAGGGAATAATAATAATAATAGTGGGATTCTATGGGGCACAATAATAATAATATGGGGACTACATGGGTACAACAATATAATAAGGGGGTTGTACTAATGACAATAAGGGGTGACACTAGTAGTATAGGGGCCTAACAGAATGTCAAAACCCAATGCGTCCATCCTGCCAGTATTGTAGATGGTTTGACCATGTGATAGAGGATTTCTCAGAGTTGATAGCCAAAATGTGGGAGAAAAGGACTCAAACAACTACTCAAAAAGGACATATGACAAGGGAGGAGACTCACGAAGAAGACCATAACATCAATATCGTGACGTGAAGTGGTATTTCCAGGAGAGAAGATAAAGGAAGGCAACTAGAAACCAAAGGCTGGGTGTGCAAGGCTGCCAAAAGGGAGGTTTGATTTTATCTTAACAAGGCTAAAGAAACTTTTATGGAAGCTAGGAATAACTTTGATGAGGCTTCTACGTTAGGAAGTCAAGAGAAAATGATTGAAAACAATGAAGTGTAGGATGTGGATCACTCACTATTGGATACTTTTCTGAAAATTTGTATGAAGTTCTTGTGGGATAGGGAGGCGGTGGAAGGGCCCTAGGAGATAATTGAAAATTGTATAGGTAAAATCAAGAATCCTAGTGGACAATGAGCTGTGAGGAAATTTGGTAAACATAAGAACCAGACATGGTGTGAAATGAGGTTGAATGCACAGATTAGAGAGTACGAAATTGATTAAGTCATCCTGGATCTAGGATTTGATGTAAATGTGCTACCAAAGTAGATGTGGGAAAGGATGTGGAGACCTACACTACAATGGTATCCTATATAGCTACACATCGCCAATTAACAAAGGATCATTCTTATGGGGTGCTTGTATGGGGTAAAGATAGAAATTGAGGGAGAAAGTGCTCTGACCGACTTTGAAGTAATTGAAATAGTGGATGAAAACAATCCTTACCCTGCGCTATTAGGAATTGATTGGGCCTTTGACATGGATGCAGTAATTAATATGAAAAAGTGAAGAATGACATTTGAAAGGAACGCACTTCAGGTTATTTTCTCGTTGGATCCCACTGAAGGAGTGCTCTGCACTGAACCAGTCCATGACTACGAAGAAGAAGATTATTTGTATCAAATATACAAGATCATTGCGCTTGATAAATATTTGATCAATCCCATTGCGGATGGGTGAATTACATGGGATAGAGATAGCTCTTGTACCTCATATTCAAATGAAGAACTTGAGCACTGGAAGAATAGGTTGCATGAAGTATCAATGCTATGCTGCAATATGATGACAAAATCACTTCACTGAATATCTATAGAGGTACAAAATCTACCTCACTATGATGGCCTGAATGATGCTAACTTGTTTTTGGATCAATTTGAAAAGGAGGTGCCATAGGAATATTGATTCCAAGCACTGGATCTGGCATTGCGCGCTACGCGTACATGATGGTGGGGGACACATAAGTATAGATTCTCTGAGTGGAATGAGTACAAGCAAATGATGAAGCTAAGGTTCGGGGATGCGAATACCCTCTTTATCGAGAAATACTCAGGCAAGGGAGGAGCCTCAACCAGAATGGGTATATATCTTTTGTCACACCCTAGATAATATTATGATGAACTGGTACTTGGAAATGGAACTACACCAATGGACTATCAAGTGGGATATCCTGAGGGAAAGTTTCTTGTTAACTTTCAGCTTTAAGGATGGATTTGCGTGTATTGATGAAGCTGTCTAGGAAATTAAGGCTACAATCTTCAGGATGCCTGAGGAACTAGTAGAATGGGTTCAAACAGATTGGAATACACAATTGCATGATGTGTGGAAATGCTACAACATGACTGCAGAAGAAGAAGAATTTGATCCACGAAATATCAACAGTCTAGAGTCCGAGGGACAACACAAGGTTGAAGGACCCAAAGTAGAAAACCTTGATATAACAGAACCTTTGAGGACCCAGCAGGTGAACATTATATCTGACCCACAACCTGAGTTTGCAAAGATAGACGATTATTGGGATGAAGATACAGTTGATAAGGTTGGAAAACTATTGCAAAAATACCAGGACTTGTTTCGTACAAAATTCTCGGACCTGAAGGGAATAGTAGGGGATATGGGTGTAATGAATATCACCCTAAAGCCTGATGTAAAGCCCATGAAATAGAGGCCCTACCATCTAAATCACAAGTATAAGTAGAGGGTGTGCAAAGAGCTGGACAACACGCTAGAGGCTGGAACCATTGAGCCGATGGAAGAGTCTGATTGGGTGAGCCCTATGATTTTTCAGGAGAAGAAGCAACAATATGAAATTAGGATATGCATATATCTGAGGAAGCTCAACGATGTGTGCATTCATGACCATTTCCAACACCATTTACAAATGAAGTTTTGGAGAATGTTGGAGGGTAGGAGGCCTATTTGTTCACTAATGGGTTCTCGGGGTACCATCAAATTAAGATCGCGCTGGAGGATCACAGCAAGACTACCTTCGTGAAGGAATGGGGATGCTTCCAGCACACAGTGATACCATTTGGACTAAAGAATACACCCATGATTTCTCAAGGATCGTAATTACATGTTTTAAAGAGTTCATTGATAAATTCTTAGAATTTTAGTTTGATGACTAGAATGTGTTCATGTTGGTAAATAACCACGTTGCAAGTCTGTGCCTTATGTAGGATACTTGTTGCAGATACTAGATTGCCTTGAATTTGAAGAAATGTATCTTTTATGTGCCCTATGTGATATTGCTAGGCCATGTGGTGTGTAAGAAGTGATTAATGGTAAACCCTGTGGAGATAGTTTTTATTGTCAATTTAGATGCTCCAAAGAATGTAAAATAACTACGCACAACCCTAGGCCACACTGGATACTGCAGGAAGTTTATCAAAGCTTATGCATAGATAAATGCACCAATGGAGAAATTACTAAAGAAGGATGTGACCTCTGTTGGGATGAGAGTGTGAGAATAGTTTGGATGTTTTAAAGGAAAAGATGGTGACTACACCCATTTTGGTGTTCCCAAATTGGAAGAAATAATTTCATGTTCATGTGGATTCCTCCTATATTGCATTAGGTGTGGTATTGACCCAGCCAAGCGAAGGCAAGATCGATCATCCTATAACATTCACGACCAGGAAATTATCAAAGGTCTAGAAGAACTACGCAACTATAGAATATGAAGGGTTGGCGATGGTGTATGCACTACAAATATTTTGACATTGCCTATTGGGTGTGCACTTCAAAATGAATAGATCATTCCCCTCTCAAGTACCTTCTCAAAAAGCCTGTGTGAGAGCGAAGATCTGTAGATGTCTTTTTCTTTTTCAAGAGTATGACTTTGAGGCGATTGTGAAGCCTGAGCGCTTGAATGCGGGCCCAGTTCACCTATCCAAAATTTTGACAAGTGAAGAACCCACCAGTTTCGAAGAAGGATTGCCAAATGCGCATATCTTTAATGTACATGTTGCAGATGATCAATTTGATGACATAATCTAGTTTCTAACCACCTGCACAGACCCAGAGGGATATTCTACATAGCAGAAAAAGGAATTGGTGGTCTGTGTAGATCATTTTTCTATTGTCGTTGGACACTTGTATAATATGAGCTTCGATGAAATTTTATGCCGATATGTTCCAGAGATTGAAATATTGAGCATCCTCACCAAAACACATGGAGGAGTGGTGGGAGGACACAATGCTAGTAGAGAAACCACGCAGAAGATCCCGTGCAGAGGATTGTGGTGGCCAACGGTGAATAACAATTCTAAGGCATATTGCATGGCATGTGATGCTTGTCAAAGGATATGAAAGGCATCATGGAGGTATGAACTGAGCTTAACCCCACATATTTCTTTCCAGGTGTTTGAAAAATGGGCGATTGCCTTTGTGGGTCCAATACAACCACTAGCAAAAAAGATGGGCGCGTGATACATCATTACTATAGTGCTACTACAGTTACAAAGCTCCTTTTTGTGTCTGTCTTAAATCAATTTGGTTGCCCGAAGATATTTATGAGCGACAGGGGTACGCATTTCTTGAACGAAACAATTGTTGTGATGTTGGAATAATTCTGAGTTTATCACCAAAAGAGTATGCCCTATCATCCTCAAGCTAACAGTATGGTTGATGCATTCAATAAGATCCTGGAGAGTGCATTTACGAAGGTATGCAATGCGAAACAGAATGATTGGGATGTATGCATGCCAACACTCCTGTTAGCATATGGAAAAATGTGTAAAGAGTTGACAGGCAAAATTCCGTTCAAATTGGTCTATGGGATAGAGGCTATGATGCCCATGGAGTATATTGTGTTGAGCCTATGCATTGTAGCACGCATTGATATGGCTGATCACAAGACTATGGAGGAGCACATTGTATAGTTGATGGAGTGGGAAGAAGATAGGTTTTTGGTAGGATTTCACCAACAGGTATAAAAGGAGTGCGAAAAGGCTTGACACGATCGTCATATTAAGCAGCTCACCTTCCAAGTAAATGATTTAGTGTTACTTTATGATAGAAAATGATGAAGTTTCCTGGAAAATTTCAAATACATTGGTTGGGACCGTATGTCGTCAAAGAAATTATAGATGGTGGCCCAGTTCAGTTTACAAAGTTGAATGGGGAATTGCTTCCGGGAAGAGTCAATGGAAATCGATTAAAGTTGTACAAGGGTGATCCCACCCCTATGCAATTAATATATGATGGTGGGATAGTCTTAGTACTCTAGGCAGCTACAAGGAAGTAAGAGACTATAAACTACACTACCAGAAAGTTTTAAAGATGAAGGGGGCCACGTGATGGAAGGAAATAGATCGTCGAGGAGAGTTGCACGATGGAGTTTGGTGCCATGTAGCCACATCAAAAAGTAGTCGTTGGGTGCAATGTAGATGATTGGATGGAAAATTTTCTGTTAGAAGGAGTAGGGAGGGTGCATTTATGGGGAAAATATTTGGAAATATGTTACCAAAGATGCATTAATGATAGAAAATTGGAGGGAACGATTGGATTTGAATTCAAATTCGCCTAGAAATATAGCAGGCTGACAACCATTCAAACACTTCACATTCAATGAGTTTTCCTTAATATTTTTTGTTAGAGAGATTATTGTATGTCTGAGAATATTTGGGAAGATATCTTGGCATGACTATAATTCACTAGCTTATTACCTGCATGGCATTGAGAGATCATCTTGGAGAGAATGACTGCGACTCACCCCATAGAAGCCACAACCTCTAAATTCCCACCCCCTATGCCAATGGAACTTAGGTCTCCTATACCTAAGCCATCTACCATTGAGAAGAAACAAAAAGAAACTACAACAAGTTCCGGTGAGATAGTCACTGCGGAAAAATCCCCCTGAGCTTCACCAAATGGGGAAAATGGATAAGTCACATCAATCATATGATCCCCTTGATCTCGATGAAGAAGAGGTTCATAGAGGAATTGAGGAGATGGAATTTAAAGCATGTGAGCCTATGAATCAGTTCCCGAAATATATCCCACCATGAAAAGGAAATGCTAAGGTGCCAAACGACTCAGATACCACAAAATTCATTGTTTCTACACCACTACTACAAGAAAAGGTGGTGTTTGAAGACACATTATTAGGGCACATTCTCTCACTCAAGATGGAGGATTGGGATCTAGCAGACCATGAGAACTTCCCACAAATTTCATTGAATAAGTATTTGGGGAAAATCCACTATGACGAGACTGGA
Organism: Pinus taeda; assembly: GCA_000404065.3. Classification (NCBI taxonomy): domain Eukaryota; kingdom Viridiplantae; phylum Streptophyta; class Pinopsida; order Pinales; family Pinaceae; genus Pinus; species Pinus taeda. The sequence continues at coordinate 276,620 of APFE031269506.1, read as the reverse complement.
GTAACATGACTGGAGACAATGAAGTACGTCATTGGGGTTGAGAAAGCAAGACTACTGAACATGCACTAGGTGCCACATTTCAACAGAAAAAACATCAAAACATTCTTTTTTTGACAACTGTTAGCCTTGGTGCATGATGGGTGTCTTTGGTTAGGAGAACCCATCCCTATTACTGATATACTGATCCACCAGATCACTTATTTGCCCCATCAAGGGGCGGAACCGATAGACACAAAGGACAATGGGCATCGTGGTGGAAGGCCCTACTACAGAAAAGTTGGTCGAAGAAGTACAACAAGTCATGGTGCAGGGTAATATTGATTTGCAAGTTTTGAGGATGGATTTCCATGAACTACAAAATAACATTGCAGCACCAGTTGAGTTACTCGAGTGTGAATCACCCAATTTGTGTTGGGGTCCTGTTGGGATAGGGTTCCTAGGGGTTAATTTTTGGTCAAATTTTGTAAATATGTAAAGTGTCTGCGAAATGTGGAAGTGGAGTGCGAAGTTAGTATGAGCCAAAGGGGCTTTAGTGCCTTAGGTTGGTAAGTGATAGGGAGGTTTTGAGACCCGCCCATGGTCTGTGGACCATGGTATTGTAAGAGTAATTCTATATTTAGATGATCCATAGTGAGTATACAAGGTATCTATTGGATAAGAATTTTTGTCAGGGAAAGTATGCTAAGGCAGGAAAGGTCTATTTCCTATACTTAAGCAAAAGGGGAAGGCTCCTATAGCTAAGTGCCTGGGCCCTTGCAGATGAATGCGTAGGGAAAATAAGTCTGTAGTGATGCATCTGTGTATTATTTCTTACTTCTGCAAGTTTTGAGCTAATTTTGATGCATCTATGTATTATTTATTACGTATTATTTATTTCTTCTGCAAGTTTTCATATTTTCGCTCTGTGTTATAATTTATATGAATTAATGCTTATCTGGTGAACGAAAATAGTAGATCAGTAATAATTTTTCATCTTATAGATGATTAAGAGCCTTCACGAAGATATGGAGGTTGTTTAAGTGCATTTATAGGAATTGTCTGCTCGGGAGGATTAAGGGTTTGTGAAGACAAATCTAAGCCCTAGGAACCTCAGGAACGTATCACATTGACCATTGGATGTAGAAACCTGGTTCTGTCATCCCCTAATACTTCTTCATGTGAGACTTCAGCCCATGCTACGTGGGTTGTTGCCGAATGGGACAACAGTTAGGGTTTTGTTTGTTGGCATAGATAATCTTGAACATGGGTTAGGCCCCATCAAGCCAACACTTCTTTATAGAAAATATACTTTCATTTAGATCCTTATTTTCTTTATCAAAGGTGCTAGCTAGGTATCATAGAGATCTAAGCCCATCTCTGTGTTCATGAAGTCTTCCACAGGTCTAAGGGTTATTCCTTCTTCTTCATCTAAGGATCCCTTATTTTCTATTGCTACTGGACTGGGTCTATCTTCATTATAGCTACTAGATGCACGGTTGTCTCTATATTCACATGAGCATCCAGATAATGAATGAAATACTTCTTTATATTTATCACAAGGAAATATCATACCTTCTAATCATCATGGTCTCTCCTCCAGTACTTCTACTTCTTCATCAAAAATGTGATGAGTAACAAATTCTCCACTTTTTGGTTCATTTCTAGAGAAAGAAGGCTCCTCGGCTTCTTCTTGAGCCACATGGCTATCTAAACTATGTAGACATTGTAGACTACCCACGACATCTGTTGCTAACTTATAATGCCTCACTTTTTCAACATCTAGCTTAGATTGCCCTCTCATGATGACCTCCTTCTATTTTGCATTCTCCTTGTTCTTCTCTCAATAGTGAATAGAACGCCAGAAGTGAACATTCAAGGCCAATAAACATTCCATAGTTAAAACCTCCACGAATTCATAATTGAGCCCAGAGTCTGATTCATTTAAAGATGGAACTCCTACTTCTATTAGCTAAACTTCTTTAGCCATTGTTTCCCTTTGATATACCTTCTATAAATTAAGCTATTTCTGAAGGAAGGTGGATTTGATGCCAATTTTTGGAAATAACGATAATAATAAGAGGGGGGATGAATCAATATTAAGGCTAATTTTTACTTCATAATGCTAATTTTCTTTTCTTATTTAACTTAGCACCCATCCATATAATCAACATAAATATGTAATGTAACCTTGAGGGATGATGTGAGTAATGAATCTGTGTTCATTTTGTCGGCCCCACTTCCATAACTGGAGCTTGTAGGTTGGGTCATGTCATAATAACTCTTTGTTTAATGTTTTCCCTTGTAGGCCAGTGAAAATAGGTAAATGTGGGAGTGGGTGGTTACACAATGCATTTTCTTGGTAGTCGCACACATATGGATTGGTGTTATCATGTGTTGGAAATAATGATAATACTAAGAGGAGGGGTGAATCAATATTAAGGTTATTTTTTACTTCTTTATGCCAATTTTCTTTTCTTATTTAACTTGGCAACCATCCATATAACCTATAGAAATATGTAATGTAGAAACTACATTAACTCAACATGAAATCATACAAACCATAAAATCATACAAATTAGACACAAGTTTTTTTCACGTGGAAACCCTTTCGGGAAAAAATTACAAGTCTTGTTGTTGTTATTGATGTAAATAAAGAGCTCCTAGTCTATTACATCAATCTGTTTTGTGAGCATCCACTCACAGGAAGCACAAAATACCTTTGATCATTTGCTAGAACCAACTAGAAGTAAGCACCAAATCCCTCTTTTTGTAGACAACTGTCCACCTTACCAAAAGCACCATATTAGGCACCGACCTCACGGATTTGTTGCAAGCACTAACTTGTAGCTCATGCATTTATACAAGCACCAACTCATAGGAGGCACTGACCCCCAAGACTTTTCAAGCTTTGCTAGAGATGGAATCACCAACTTCCTGATTGTAGACACCAACCCACACTCAACCAAGAAACTATTTTTATTTTTAGGTTGGTAGCAACACCGCATAATAAAAACTTTTAATCCCAGCTCACTACGTTGCACTTTGCAGCTCTTTTCGGCAATCTTCAGGAACCCTCTGATCTGCTCAACATCATTAGTTACTCATCTCTTGGCCTCTCCACTCTCCACAACACATAGGTTTTTCTTAACCTTGCATCACACTGCATAGGTTCAGCTCTTGGCCTTATGCTCAAAGCAGCTCACAGGCACCTTCAGCCTTCCATAGAGCACATAAGAAACTATCAGCCTATACACATAGAGAACTACTCCTGAGGTCTCTTTTCCTCTGCATAGGCACTCTTGGCCTCTCTCTACAAAACTGGCTCTGACTCACCCTTACACAGTAGTGCACTCACACACATAGCTCTTTTCTCTAAGGCACACTGGAAACTATGCTACATTTCCCCCACTTGCTCATCAGAGATCCTCGGTTTTGTTTATTTGTTGTTCACTTGAATCAATGTTGCCACATTGTCCTTGTTTAACACTCTCCACTATACTTAGGTATGTCCCTGCATTTTTCTATCTACGTTGATATTGGTCCCTACCATTGTACTCATTGAAAATAGGCAGCTAAGTGATAGCTTCCTCCATACTAAGATTTTGATTCTTAGTCCACTACACACTCAAACCAGGCATAATTCTCTCCGTTTTCCACTCTTACATCATTGAGGCTCCGCATGATGAGAATTTAACGTTAGTCCACCATCACATTCCACTGAGACTCTCCATGCCTCTTCATGGATTACAGAGCTTGTCAGTACTCCAGCACGACACTTCTCTACCCAGGCATGGTATTTTTATGGACCGTTGTCCTTATTGTTTTGTTCTCAGAGATCTTCAACAACCCACCTTCAACATGTGACTACACATTTGTTCTGCATTCAATCCTATAGTTGGTAACCCATACAACATCAATATACCTTTTTACTATTGTGTTATCAGAGGATTTCCACTCTAGAGCTCCATCAAAGCATTTCCACTATCAGAACTTTATTCACAAACAAACATGTGAAACCAACGAATTTTGATCATTCTTTTCCCTTTATGTTCTAGCCCCTTTTTTGAATTTTCCTTCATAGGATCGAGCACAGTGATCAGGTGCGAAGTCATTAGTTGCTAAGTCTTTCAATGACATGTAGGGATCCCTTTTCCTTTGTTATGGATCTATACCTTTGATCTTGTGTTATTCTGCAACCAAGAACTTAACACTGAGCCCCCTTACCAATGATTTCCACTTTGTGACCAAATGTCTGCAACAAAAAATCACCAATATATGATTGCCAATAGGCCCCTCTATTTAGCCCTAGCCATTGGTTCCTTAACACCTCATGACTGCTTGCTAGCTCTCATATCAAATCCCTCTAATTCGCAATGTTGTAAATGTGACCATGTTTTGTCCATCACAAACCTTTGATCGTCAACCGCCGATGGCCCTTTGTGTTTGACCCTAGCGCTTGGTTCTTTAACTCTTATAGACCACTTTCTAGCCCTTATATCGAATCCCCTTAAACATCGATTCAATAAGGTGGCCAATGTGCCAACCATTGCAAACCTCCTATCACCATTCGTCAATGTGACATCATCACCTGCCATGTGGTGAATTCTGAGTGGTGACATGTGTCACCTAAATATGGCCCATTAGGCCACCTTAGAACACCAAAACTACCTGCCACGTGTCCCTTCGTACCTTCACATCATGCCGATGTCACCATCCACTTGGCCTTATCGGAATCAATCAAATCTGACCATGAGTCCTCATCAGAGATCCTCCAATGCTACCTTTTGTCCTTATCGGAGTCAATCGAATGCTTGCATGTTTCCTCTTAGAGGAGAGAGAAAGAGGCCTGCCTATCTTTGGTTTTCATCAAATTCATTTTTATTTTTTCTTTTGGCCTTCCTGGGGATTTACCAAAGGATGCCTCAATTCCTAACATTTTTTTGTTTATTGCACCGATGCCAGCCACCAAGGATCATCGATTGTGATTCACAAGGACCTCTAATTCACCAGGACTTACGATATGCAGGATCTCTCGCTGCCAATATTGTAAGTCTCTAATCAGTGAAATGCATATGTTGTTGTGCTACACTGCTAATCCTCCAATCACTGATTGTGATTTGCCAAGTCATCCAATATGCGATTCCCTGGGACCTGCGCACTGAGCCTTGAATCCCACAATCATGAATATGCCAGGACTTTCTATTTCTGGGACTTACGATATGCAGAATTATTCCTTACTTGACGGTTTAGCACCCTAAACTTCAACTAGTCATAATGTTTGACCCACAAGTCCATTTCTAGACTTTTGCTTATCATTAAAAAACTATTCTAGAGTACTTTCCAGTGGAAGGGGTCCAATTATCCATTCAACCCATATGATACCTCAAAATATCGCTCCAACCTCACTGCCAATATTCTACTTCTATACTCTCTAGATATCTAGGAATCACATCCACAATTTGTCCTTAGCATGAGGCCTGTAGCTCCCATGGACTTCCATCTTAAGCCATCACTGTAATCATAATTTTATAGATTTTTGAATAAGACTTCTACTATGATGATTCTCTACATGAATCCTGCAGCTACCATGAGATTCTTTCTAGGTGATGACTGCCACCATTTGCTGCAACAAAACACCAAGCTTGTCTGGGTGACATCAATGCCAATGCTCTTTCCTATCATTAGGCATTCCCAACATCCCAACCCATCTCCCCAACATGACTGTAGACATCAAATGGAAAAACACTTGCAGATTCCATCACTAGGCCATTTCCCATATACATAATGCCAACTGTCCAACATCATGTTGAAAGTATATGAAAACCATGTTTCTAGATTTGATGCTTCATTACTTATGTGGTTTTCTGAATGCACGGTAAGATGTGCAGTCGGTGAATTGAATGCTGAGAGGACCAATATTTACATTTGAGGGTTGTTTTCTATTAGTTAGAGGATAGACATAAAGACGATACAAAATATGGATGGAACATTTATCTTTGTAGCGTGTTTCAGACGTAAAATAGTGGGAGGTGGTGTCTATGGAAACAAGTCTATGAACATTTCAAATAACTAGTATAGTGAAGGAGAAACGCTATTTGCGGTGATAGAGAAAATAACTTACTTCATTCCAATTTTTATATTTGTAAATAAAGAATATAATAATAGGAATAAATACTAATGACAAGACATGCATTGGAATGATAGAGAGATATGGATGTTAGCTTTATCTATGATCTAGAGATTTCATGACATACATGTGGTGATTTATAGGGAAACAAGTTGACACAAATTTTGAAATCATTGATGGAGAAAGGAAACAAGCTATTTTTTTATATGATAAGATCCTTTTATAATCATTTACGTATTTTGAGTAGTGGACGATGTAGCATTTTCTCTTTGCAAATTATGTTTAAGAACTTAGATTTTTTTCTAAGTTTCTGTTTCCTTGCATAAACTATTACCCTTTAAGTCGAGAATTCATATTCAATGATGTTTCTATTGAATTGTGGATGAAAGCAGTAGTACACAAATACAAAATCTCTACAATACTACGAGATTTTAAACCGATTCAATTTTATTCATTTCTTGTCCACATTTGGCAGTTTCTTAGTTGATTATCATGATTGCAGTTAGTTTGAAGTTGTTTTTTATGGTAATTTCTTATTTCTTATAACACATATAACGTTGTGTAACAATTTTGACATAGGTAATATTATATGCATTTGTGTTATGTTTAAAGTATATTACATAGTGTTAATTTATATTCCTTGACTTATGTAGCTTAGTCGAAGTAATTATTTTTTGATCTTCAATGAATCCTAATGTTAAGTGGCATTTTTTGTCATTAATATTTTTAATCATTATGGTGATTGTTTTCTTATTAACAAAAAACACTCAATTTATTATGTAGGTATGTGTGCACACCTTCATTTAATATACTAATACACAACAAGGTATTAATGTTTCCCATCATTGTTTCACACAAATGGTCTATCGCAGTGCAGTACTTGTTAGGATCCATTAAAAGGATGCTTAATATAGCTTAAAAATTATTTTTCATAGTTTTGCATGTTACATTACAAATTGAAGTTTTTGTTCCCAGTAAGTAAATTATTTTTGCATCCAAAAAAATCAAAGAGTTTAGAGTTAAATTTATTTGTGTGGAATGAGGTTCCCACTGCATTGAAACTACCTATCAAATTTTGTAAGAAATCGATGTGTCAAACCATTCGTAAATAAAATTTGGTTTGGTTTTACAAAGTAGTGGGGACCATCTGTCAAGTCAATTTTTTTAGAACTTAAATTTACTATTTGTATCTATTATTGATATTTTTATGAGTCTTCAAATTTGACAAGAAAAAAATAATGAATATTTTGGCATGTTCCTGATTAAAGATGGCGATATTTTTTGTGACTCGAGGTTACGACTATCAACATGCAATAATTAAATTATTTTTTTGTCCACAAAAATAAAAGATTATTAAATTAAATACATTTTTTCAGAATAAGGTTCCCACTGCATTGAAAATAGGTGTAAAATTTTGCGATAAATAGGTGTGTCAAGTCATTTGGAGATCAAAATTGATTTGGTTTTACAAAGTAGTGGGGACCAGTTGTCAAGTTGATTCTTCGTAGAACATATTTGAATACATTCTAGCATAGTATTTATTTTTGAATGTCATTCCGCACTTTATTATTTTTAGCTATTATTGATAGTTTTACAAGTTTTAAAAATTGACCCGAAAAAATGGACATTTTGGCACACTCATAGAATATGGTGGGAATTTTTTTGTAATTCGATCTTGCATTAGATGCATTTCATGATCTTGGGTGTCAATTAGGTGTCAAAACTCATCATATCATATTTTTACTAAAGAAACCAAAAAAAATGTCTGGCAATTTTTGATGCTATGGGGAAATTTTTTGATAGGGTTTTTTATTATGTTGAATCCATGTCCACTATGACAAAACACAATTCAAACACTTGTTCTACCGAGTTTTAATTAAAACAACAAAAAATTCGAGTTGCCGTGGTTTTTGGATATGTAGGTGAATCTATTGCCTCGGTAGAAAACTTCTATTATTGTTTATCCTAATTTATTATTTCTTATGACATGTATATAAATGATCTTGAAGCATATTTTATTTTTTATGAAACGTATATAACTGATTTCCCTCACTATACTAGCTATTTCAAATGTTCGTGGACAAGATTTTAAACCAATTCACTTTTGTCGCTTTCTTGTTCACATTTGGAAGTTTACTAGAGTATTATGATGATCATAGTTAGTTTGAAGTTGTTTTCTATGGTAAAAATTTGTTTCTTATGATATGTATAATGTTGTGTAGCAGCTTTGACATAGGAATAGTATATGCATTTGTGTTTTGTTGAAAGTATATGACATAGTGTTAGTTTTCATCCCTTGACTTATGTCGTTTAGTCAAAGTCATTGATTTTTATATCTCGAATGAATCCTAATATTAAGCAGATTTTTTTGTCATTCATATTTTTAATCGTTCCGATGATTGTTTCCTTATTAACAGAAAACACTCAATTTATTATGTAGTTATGTGCACATGTCTTCATTCAATATATTGATATGCACAAGGTATCCAAGTTTTTCATCTTTGTTTCATACATATCGTCTATCGCACTGCAGTACTTGTTGGGATCCATTAAAAGGACACTTAATCTAACATTTCATAATAGTAATAAGTATTTAATCAACAAAATATTAGTTATTTCTAGTTTACAATTTTCTTTTTTGTAGTTCTGCATGTTACATTATGAATTAATATGAATTAAAGTTTATGTTCCTAGTAATTAAATTATTTTCACATCCACATAAATAAAAGAGTCTTGAATTAAATTCATTTGTGTGGAATGAGGTTCCCACTACCTCAAAGCTTTGTGTCGAATGAGGTTCCCACTATATTGAAATTATGTGCCAAATTTGGGAGAAATAGATGTGTCAAACCATTCGTAAATCAAATTTGAATTTTTTTACAAAGTAGAGGACATCAGTTGTCAAGTTGGTTTGCCGTAGAAGGTAACTTGACTATTTTTAGTTAAGATTGATAGTTTTACGAGTCTTCAAATTTGAATAGAAAGAACAATGGGAATTTCGGCACATTCTTGATAAAATATGGTGATAGTTTTTGTGACTCGAGGTTACGAATGTCAACTTTTAGTAATTGAACTATTTTTTGCCTCCAAAAAAATCAAAGAGTTTAAAATTACATATTTTTGTGCAGAATGAGGTTCTGAGTGCATTGAAACTATGTGTCAATTTGTGCGAAAAATAGGTGTGTCAGTTCATTCGTAAATCAATATTGGTTTGGTTTTACCAAGAAGTGAGGACCAGTATTCAAGTTGATTCATTGTAGACAGTAGTTGAATATGTGTTGGTAGTATTTATTTTTGAATGTACTTCCAGACTTTCCTAATTGTAGCTATTTTTGATAGCTTTACAAGTGTTAAAATTTGACCCAAAAAAGAATGGAAAAATTGTCACACTCTTAATAAAATGTGGTGGGAAATATTTTGTAAATCAAGGTTACATCAGAAAAAATTCATGATCTTGGCTATCAATCAAGTTTCAAAACTCTTTATGTCACATTTTATTAAAGAAACAAAAAGAATGCCGGTTCGGTGATTTTTTTGTAGTATGGGAAAAAAATTTGATGGGGTTTTTGATGATGTTGAATCCATGTCCATTATCACAAAACATGATTCAAACACTCATTCTACCTGGTTTTTATTAAAAAAATAAAAAAATCTAGGTTGCGGTGGTTTTTGGCTATGTGGGCGAACCTACTGCCTATGTAGAAAAATTTTATTACTTTTTATCTCGATTTTTTGTTTCTTATGACATGTATATCAATTATCTTGAAGCAGGAGAAAAGTGTGAAGTAAATGGGTACGATGCTTTTGGAATTTGAAAATGTTTTCCTATTACTATATGTAGAAGTTGGCTTTCCTATCTTTAATTATTATTTATTATAAGTTTCATGAGTAATGGTTTTCACACAAGTTATAGTAGCATGCAGTGTTTTTGAAGCAAATGAAAAATTGTAGAGTGAAATGGTATTTGAAATTTATGTTATTTATCGACAGAGCATTTTTTCGCTTCAAACATAAAATGGGTAGTATGAAAGGGAAATAAGTTATTTGCAGTGATATTTTTAACTCACTTGATGAGATCAATGATAGATTTGAATGGTCAATAAAATATCAGTGATATGTGAATCTATCCATGAAAGTGAAAACAAGCAACAAGATTTGGATTATCGTATTAGTGAATGTTGGATGTTTTCTGAAGGTATTTGGTTTCAAAGAATTTTTTTATCCTTTTTTGAAAATAATTTTGATTTAAGAAAGAGGGAAATTAAGCTAGTAATGACAAAGGTTCATTTGAATCCCAATGCATTCAAATGGTTTTTCAAATTACCATAACTGAATAAGAATTTACAATTTTACATTGCAAATAATTTCTTGGAGCCAAAAAGATGGGGAATCAACATTGTTCGAGAATTCGTTTCTCTAATATATAAGGTTCCTTATGTTCTTTCTATTGTATATATTTCTTAGTTTAGGAATCTGTTTAGGGATTTATGTTACCTCTTTTCCTATATAGTAGCGCTAAAAAGTACATCACATGTTCTAAAATGCATTTCCTACATTCTTTATGAGACATACAAAAATAATTGTATTTTCGATTGGGTTGACATCATTTTGAATAAATTAGTTTTTTAGTTAAATACATTACCCATGAAAAATAGCTTCTTTGTGATGACATATCTAATAACTCTTTTGATGTCAAGGCATGTGTTTGACTGTTTACCCTGTAATCCTAGATTCAATTTTCACAAGGAACCAATGCAGTTCTAATATCCTATATTGTGGAAGGTCGAAGTTTCTTTAATTATTTTGTTTAATTCAAGATGTGCTTAAGTGTTTTGCATGGTAACTAGACAAGAACCTCCATGAATATCTAGAGAGGATGAGGCTTTCTTATCTGGCAAAGGGGAATATGAGAAAAGGGAAAGAAATACGGCTATACGAACCTATGGTTTTGAAGATAGGACATTTGTTTTACTAATATTAATTGTAGATATGTATTTCGTTGCTGAATTTTGTAGGAAATATCATCATTGGATGGCTATATTTGAATAGAGAAAGAAAAAACAATTTATTTATTTTCCATTTACTGTTGGAATAGTCCTTGTGAAGAATACAGGTCACACTAACATTTTTGGAAATAGTTTAGATGAAATTAATTGAAGATTAAGCTATTAAAGGATTTCATAGAGGAATAATTTTCATGGATCACCTTGATTCTATGAGGTAGGGGAACTTTTTCATACGAAATAAAGAGCAAAGTGAGGAAAGTCACAATGTATCAACAGAAGATCAAAAATGCTAGTAGATGTTGGACATATCACTGAAAAAGAGATCATTGGGAGAAATATATAAACAAAGAGGCACAATTCCTATGTGAAAATCTCAATATTTCACACACATCAGTGGTGGGACTTCATTTTTCAGTGAAAAAAAGGAAAGAACTATTACAAGTAGAAAACTAGTTTTCAGTAGTTTATCAAGTGGCAAGCGTGACAAAGAGCCTTATTATAAAGTAATTCTAGACAGAGTGCACATGAATGGATCATTTAGATCCAATATTACACCTAAAATAGGAGAATTGAAGCATTCATGGGAATGGAAGTTGAAACCGTTGTACTAACTGATTTGTTTAGTACTTCTTTGCAAGAAAATCAAAAAATAATGGAGTAAATTATTGAAGAGAAATTACTTTAAATAATTGTTCTCTGACGTTGCAAGATGAAAATTAGGATAGGGGATATAAGATATTGAAGATTTAAAGGGTGCCAATTTTCGACAAAAAGCCTTTTGATCAGGCATAAATGAATGTTGATCTGTCTCCAGTTACAATGCTAAGGTTGACGGAATTGCACCAACATAGTGGTGAAGTGCTTGCAAATTTTTCTAGTCAGTCACAAGTAGAAAATATGAAGTTGAAGGCCAAAATAAAAGAGTTATAAGATACTCTGAGCCCAGGTCCTTTGTTGAACACTCCACTAGTGATACATGAACTTCCATTGGAAATATCTAGATAGATTTCATAGATTTGAGAAACATGTCAATCTTCTAAGTGAAGTGAAATCGTATATCATTAGTAATGTATCCAAAATATTGGGGATTATTAAATATGCATGGAAATTTTCTTTTGATTTGCGACATTTAAATAAGAGAACTGAGTCTTCATTTGAGTTGGTTAAAGGTGAGCTGGAGGAGGAAAAGGAACTCGTAGATAATGAGCTATTAACTTTTATTTGGAAGCCTGGTTCACTCTCTGAACTAGAAAAAAATAAACAAGGATTTCCTAATGCTAATCAAATGAGGTATATCAAGGTTGCATGGTCTAAGAAAATCAAGGCAGTGGCGATTGTTTAGGATTTAAACAGTTCTGCATTACATATGAGTCTTGATTAATCATGAAGGAGAAGTTGATGGCTAATTTGGAGAAGTTGAAACAATCACAGAAAACAAAGTTCGATGATATAACTCATTTTATTGCAGAGGAAGTTAGCAAATTGTTAATTAATTTTGGTAGTGTCAACAAAGAGTATAATGCCTCGATTTTGCAATTGCAATAAGAAGATATAGAAATTGAGGAGGATATATTCATTGAACATGTTAAGTATGAAATTATAGTTTATTTGATGAAAGAATTCATTGAAGCCAAACATAGAATTCCCTGCAAGAATCCTGATTCCAAGAGATAGTTTAGGGATAAGGAATATCAGGATGTTATTTTTCATATTGTAAGTGTTTTAATACATTGCAACATTTTTTTTTGTCATCAAAGCATTTTACTATTGAAATATTTTGTTTGTGTTATGATGGAATAGTCTAATTCCCGAATGTAGTTCCTTGTTATTTGTTGCATATGATTTTTAGATATTACAATCGATGAAATTCCAATTGAATTTTCCATTGGCATGAATGCATTTAGTTTTGTGACTGAAGTATTAGAATTTTCCATTAACTCTTTATGCAACAAAGGTTATTTCCTGGACAATGGATTTATAATCATAGTTTATTTGAATTCTAGTTACTTTCTTTTCTATCTCTTAGTATGATTACTAATTATGCAAACAATTTAAAGATAACATTTCACATGGGATGTTGTATGGACCTAGGTTCTCTAACGTTCTACAAGAAACAATAATTGAACAACTGTTTCCCAGTATTTGCTTTTAGCTTTTATATTTTAGCTGATGTTCTGTAATGAATCGTACTTAAAATGGATTTAATTCTACTCTGTTCAAATACTAATTTTTTTTACTAGTTATATCAATCATTATTAGATAATGTTTTGCATATGAACTTATTTTACTATGGATTCTTTAGCGTTTCTCAGTATCATTGATTGAAAATAAGATCATGATACTATGATTTTGTTATTTTATATTCTATGTAATTGTACAAAAATAGTTGGAAATGAAAATAAACATTCATAAAGAGTTTTGGTTCAGAGATATCTATTGCATTTGTGATGTTAATTTGAATTATAACTATATTTATTAGGATTTGAATATTAATACAATTATTTTTGTTGTAATTGTGTTGGTTACTTTTGAAGGCTTGTGAAGCACAAATACTCTTTAGTATGTTCTAGTTCTATTTACAATGGAGATGAATGATTAATAAAAGTTTTGGTTGTTAGATATCTGTTACATTTTTGTGGCTAGCATTTGAGTCTGAACATAATTAAAATTGTTGCCCCAATTATCTTTATTTTTGAATGCATGTACACAAGCCAGAATTGCACACATTTGAATCCATGGTCCAGCAAAGGTTATTTGCTGGACCATGGATTTATAATCATAGTTTATTTGAATTCTAGTTACTTTCTTTTCTATCTCTTAGTATGATTACTAATTATGCAAACAATTTAAAGATAACATTTCACATGGGATGTTGTATGGACCTAGGTTCTCTAACGTTCTACAAGAAACAATAATTGAACAACTGTTTCCCAGTATTTGCTTTTAGCTTTTATATTTTAGCTGATGTTCTGTAATGAATCGTACTTAAAATGGATTTAATTCTACTCTGTTCAAATACTAATTTTTTTTACTAGTTATATCAATCATTATTAGATAATGTTTTGCATATGAACTTATTTTACTATGGATTCTTTAGCGTTTCTCAGTATCATTGATTGAAAATAAGATCATGATACTATGATTTTGTTATTTTATATTCTATGTAATTGTACAAAAATAGTTGGAAATGAAAATAAACATTCATAAAGAGTTTTGGTTCAGAGATATCTATTGCATTTGTGATGTTAATTTGAATTATAACTATATTTATTAGGATTTGAATATTAATACAATTATTTTTGTTGTAATTGTGTTGGTTACTTTTGAAGGCTTGTGAAGCACAAATACTCTTTAGTATGTTCTAGTTCTATTTACAATGGAGATGAATGATTAATAAAAGTTTTGGTTGTTAGATATCTGTTACATTTTTGTGGCTAGCATTTGAGTCTGAACATAATTAAAATTGTTGCCCCAATTATCTTTATTTTTGAATGCATGTACACAAGCCAGAATTGCACACATCAATGTTCATTTTAATAGAGTTTTCATTCTAAAACGCTTAGAATGAGAGTTTTCATTGTGCAGAGAAAGCTTATTATTGGTAGTAAGAATTTTGTAAAACAAATAATAATAATAATAATAATTAATAATATACATCAAATTATGCGATCTTTTTTCTTGAAGGATTATGAAAAAAAAATTCATATTCGTTTTGCAATAGTTAATTATGAACCATATTTGTAAGTAATTTGGTTATAGATTACTAGTGCTTGTTTTCATAAGAAAATACATATTAAAACAAGTCATCCTGGATATAGAAACTTGTTTTATTGGGAGGAGCTTTTCTTGTCTGGCGCTCATATTAAATATTATAGTGTAAATCATAAAACTTTCAAGAATCAATTATACATAAGTATTTGTTAGAAGAATTATTTGAGTACAAAAGTAGTTTAATTGAAATGGTTGTGTTTGTAGAGAGGTTATATGGAGAACAAATGCATCTGTGGAAGTAAGTATTTACATAATTCATGTTGTATGTAGAAACATGTTTCACTATGCAAATATTTCTTGCCCCAAGCCCATAATAAAACTTACATTGTGCACACAAAGCTACAACCACAAAATGAAAGATTTTATTAAACATTAGTAAAGGCACGAGGCACACAATGCAGATGGAAAGGACGTGGAATTAAAAAATTGCGTGATGTACAACTAAAAGAAGTAAGAAGATAAAAACATTGCGTAGAGTACGTTTTTCTCATTTTTTGTACATGGAATAATGATATTAATAGTCACGTATCCTTTTAGTGAATGGACAGATTGACATGTAATAGGGAATCTAAATCCTATTACCTCTAAACTTACATCGATATAGTAGTCGATACAATTGTTTACAACATGCAAGTTAGCTGTCATTGTTAGAAAATATTCACATTTAATTTGTTTCATACATGGTGTATCTAGTTTTTGAATTTCAAGATTTGTTTTTAAACTATTTCTACTATTTATCGAAAACATATGCTTTGTTGTTGTTGAATTACTATTTATTCAAAATGTGGCACCAAAAAAATTTCACATGCAGAATAGTAATAGATTGGAGAAACAAAAAACAATAGGAAATTTATTACTACCAACAATTAATTTGGTAGAAAAAATATCGAAGATTGAAAACTATAATCCGATTTCCAAAAATTTGTGCCCATCTTTCTAAAATATTTGTTGGAATTTCTATTGTTTTTTGGGAAAAATTATGGCGCATTTAGATTATGCTAATTAGTTCTACTATATCCATAAATGAATACATTGTTATCCTGACTTTCTATATATTGAAAGTGTCTTATAGAATATATTTCACATGCATAGTAATAATAGGTGGTCATTGTTTAGCGTATCAATTAACTATACCTAAGGTGCAATGAAAACATTGTTGGTTGACAAAATATTTTGAAAGTACAAATTAGAAATGGGTTTGGGAGTAAGGAGAGAAGTTATTTGCATTGATATTATTAACTCACTTGTACTCATCAATCAAATATTTAAGTGTTTGGCTACATATTAGTGATATGTGAATCTCTATGCTGCATTCCAAAAGTATTTGATTTCAGAGAAATCATTTATTTATGTGCAAATAAATTTCATTAACAACAAAAATAATTAGGCTACCAACCAAGTATAGTATTATTTATTTGACTTTGGAGACATTAAGGTAGATATTGAAGCTAACAGTTCTAGATATGTTCTTAGATTCTTAGAATCATAGGTAGGTGGCTTGAAAATCATTCAAGAGTTCATTTCTCCACATTATGAGGTTCCTTCCAAACTTCCCTCTTTACATACTATTTTTTTAGAGAACCGTTTAGATAATTTTGTTCAATATATGCATGTTTAATGGTACAAGAAACTATGAACAATGTCCCAAGACCTATTCTATATGTTATCCATTACTCATATAAGAAAAATGTGTATTGGACTGGGCCTATCTTATTTCAAATGAATTGTATTTTCAATGAGTGAATTTGTTCAAAATGGATAGATTCAAAATGATAGCCTATTTGATAACAACCCCCATCTTGAGTAATACTTTTGATGGCTTTCCACATAACACTAATTTCAAATTTTACAAAGAATCAATGTATCTTTGTTATCCCATATTGTGGAGGCAAGAAGCTATTTCAAATATTGGTCTAGTTCAAGATAATTGTGTAAAGAAAGTTATTTTAATGATAATTAGATGGGAGCCCCATCAAGTATTTGGTGCAACACAATCTTTTCCCTAGGGAAAAGGGATACATGAAGAAAGAGGAAATAACATAGTTATTCAAGTTTATTTGTTTTCAACTAAACCATTATTTCTTTCGATAATGGTTATGGAAAAGTACTTTGTTGCCAAAGTCTATTGGAAACACTACGATTGGCAAGTTAAATTTAAACCAAAAAATTAGAAACAAATTATTTCTTTTCGATTTACTATTGGATGAGTAATCATGGAGAATGGAAGCCACCTTACAGAGTTTGCAAAGTATTTGCATTGTTTTAATTTAGAACAAGTTGAAAGATGGTGAGATGTTCATATAGAAAGCCTATTTATCACATATCTAGGTGTCGTCAAATGTGATAGCCTGTCAAAAAAGGTTTCATGTGAAAGCAAAAAGAGTCACGATGTTGCAAGCAATAATCAATAAGCAACAATGAATATTAGAGAAATTGTTGAAGAAGAAAGTATCAACACTGGAAAAAGTAGAAAAAAAGAAGTGGAAAATATGCACAATATTTTATTTGCATATCTGAAACTTATTTAGATTCATCTTTAAGGGAAATAAAATGAAAAGATACCGAAGCTGCAAAGTTTATTCAGGGTCAACTATTAGCTGGAAAAGATGATAAGGAGCATCGTTGAACATTAACCTTAGAGAAAATGCACATGAATGAATTGGAAAAATGAAAAAGTCCCCTAGAGATATGAAACTATAAACGGGGAAATTGAAACTATGCTACCTGATTAGGTCAATACTACTTTGAAAAAAAATCAGAAAGTAATAGAGTAAATTCTGAAAGAAATTTCTATTATTGATGATCAGTTTGCCACTTTTAAATATGAGAACTATAAAAAGGATGGTAAAATATTGAAAATTAAAAAATTAAGAATGCATAGTAAAAAAAATATTGATAAAGGAGACAGGAATGTTCATGTGTCTCGAATTGCGGCCACATATGATTTTATATACCATGAAGCTATCCAGGAATGTCCTTTTAGTATATAGTGAGTAACGTGAAGCAAAGAAATCGATAGTAAAAGAAACAATAGAAAATTTGGAAAATGATTTAAATCTGGGTCATTTTTTTATGACTATGATTGCAATACAAGCTACGAATTTTCCAATTCCCATGGCTAACACATCTCATAGATCTATTAGAGCTCTACAGTAGGTTAGTGTAGTCAAATGTCATATTTTCACTAATATAGGACAAAGATTAGAAATCATTGAACATGCATGGTAAGTGGTTTCTATTGTGCTACAATTAGTAAAGGAAATCAACTCATTTCTCGATTTCATGAGAAATAATATTAACAAAGAAAAGAATTACATTAACAATGACTTGCTTTCTTGTTGAGTTGAGGCTTCTGTTATCCATATCAATTTTACAAGAGATTTTTCGGCGTAAATCACAAGAAATTTCATTTTTCAATGCATTTTGAACCCACTAATGTGCTTCATCGTCAGGACAAGTTGAAGAATCAGCTCCAGCATGCATGTTAAATACTCAAAGAAGAACATCCAACGGCTATAATCTTTGACCAAGCAACATCTATATTGACTAACAACTAACTTTGATTGGGAAATAGCTAGTTAGACAGGACCCGGGGTATAACTATATTAAATTAAAAATTAAAACGAGTCAAAAAAGTTATAATATAATTTTATAATTAATAATTAATATTATATAAATATATATACACCTATATAAATAATAAATTAAATTAAATGATTATTAAATTAATAGTTAATTATACATAAGAGGTATTAACTATTTTCTATTTATTTTTTATTTTATTCCTATAAATATTAAAATAAAATAATTTAGGTATTATATAGAATAAAACTATAATATATTAAATTCACAGATTTATTGACTAACGACACATTCTTCCATATTGGAGAAATGCGTTGCACATTGTGAAATATTTGCAAAAAGAAGTTAATTGTCACCCCACACTTCGTATAATGAAAACGTTGGCTATCTCGTTGCATAATTTAAGTTTCTACAATTTCACATAAAATCCATATGCGTACGTAAGAAAAGGCACAAGAATGCTTCGTACAATAAAAATTTCACGTCTACTTCCGCATTCTACACTAGACTCATATTAGTAAACAAATACAAACATTAGAATATTAATAAATTTGTGGCCTCCAATTTGAATGGCCCTTCCTGTTCTGTCGATTAAGTCAATCAGTGACAATTTATATGTTAATATTGATATTTAAATTCTTTAAAAATCATAACGAAATATTTAAAGATTTTAATTTGTCTTAATTTTGGAAATATATGTTACTATTAATATTTTAGTGCTTCGAAAATCATGATTTTAGATTGAATATTTTAATGCTCTGAAAGAATGCCAAGTCAGGCAAACTGCCAAGTGGTAACCATTTTTTTTTTATATATTGAATTGCACTCCCAATGAAACCTTGTTGACAGTGTGAATAGAAATTCTCACTTCAGAATTAAGAAACAAAAGTTAAGTACCTTTACCATAATTCTCAAGTTTTCTCAAGAGGAATAAGCAGTTTACGAAGCATTTCTTGTGCGAAAAAGCCATGTACGGAGCTTCCTACAGAGTGAAAGTTCCCCTCAAGTGAAACTCTGCACAAGGTTTATTAAGATAATATATAATATATATATATATATATATATATATATATATATATATATATATATATATATATATATATATATATATATTATTTAGGAACATATTTCACAACTATGGATGTTGTTGTGCATAGATAGCTATTCAGAAGAAGCATGTGCACATAGGTTTATTTGTTCCCAAAGGACTGTGCAATTTTTTTTTAAATAATAAACATCCATTTATTTTTTTAATTCTTACTTAGGAACATATTTCGTAACCATTTATTACTCCCCATGATATGTGAAACCCACATCAGTTAATTTATTTCGCATAATGTCAAAATAATTTGTAAATGTAAGAAGATAATAGTATATTCCACAAAGAAAAACAAAATAAAGACTAGAATATTGATAATAGCTTGATAAAAATTTGAGGATGCAGAAAACTTTCAACATTATGACATTGCGAAAAAATCAATTTTCTCTAAACATTATAAAAAACCTAACAATAAATAGTATTCTACAAATCGCAACTCAAGAAATAGTCTATGAAATTTATTCACATAATAATTTTTTGGTCTTCCTTGTTGTTTTTCCCCACATACCATATCAGCTACTCTGCAAAAGAAAAAATAATAATATTACTTGAAAATTTGTTCAGTTCTTCCTGTTTGCTCCAGATTTGCAAAAGGACTTGAAAACAAATCAATTTTATCACCATTGGGTAGAGGAATAACACATTGTCAAATCACTCATAACATCACAAAGAAATAGCATAACCAAAACCAACAAAAAGTAGTTGATGATCTCATTGATTCACTCTAACAATATTTGTTCAAAATTTTTCAGATCTTTAAACTACCATTTAGCATGTTGTGCTCTTATAAAAAAAAAGAGAAAAGAAAAATAAACTTAGTATCAAAAACAGAGTATTAAAAATATATAAACATTTTTTTCCCAAACCGTGTTTAAAATCTTTAAATAGCATACGAAGCTTTACATGTGAAGCAATGTGTGGAGATTTTCTTTTGAAGAGATTTTCTCGCAATGAAAACTCTACATAACCAAAACTTGACACAAGTCTAGGAAATATTTTAAGCTTTATTTCTTATTGTTGGATGGTCAACTAAGTAATAGATCACTATTGCTCTTGGAAATTCCCACAGTGGTAATGACATGATTGAAACTATAACTTTATATTTTTATTAAATTAATGAAATTAGTCATATTTACGAGTTAAGCATTTATTCCAAATAATGTTAAAAAATTAATCATCTAGGAACATGTGACATTGATTCTTTACTTTATTTTTAAAAGGAAGGCATTAGACTTAAACCTTCGTGATCAAAATTTGTTGACTTTCAATTTTTTTTTTTTGTTGCAAATTTTCCTATTTGCTCATCCATATTTATTAAGTACCTAATATGTTTGTTCAATATTTATATGGTAACGTGACCATACTAACCACTAATTTTTGTTGTCTTCTCCATAGAAGCATTTTCAAAGTGTTCATCATGAAAACCTTTTAACATACGCATTACGAATGCATGTTAAACTAGTTTTCTGAAGGGCTCATTACAAATAGAATCCTTGTCTAGGTTGTACAATATTATTCTAGCAGTTGCACACTCTAAGGGATTATCATTTAAGAAAAAGTGAAAACATGTAGCATTATTGACAGATAAACAATGCATTCGTTGTTTTATATGCAACTACTAGGAACGTTTATAAAATATACAATACAGTCTTGTAGAAATGATGTACAAAGTTCAATTAGTGTCATATAATTATTATGTTTGAAGTACTTCTTTGTTACGAAATTAGAAAATCTTATTTTTCTTATTTTTGTATGTTGGATCAAACTCATATCATCATAGGAG
Organism: Pinus taeda; assembly: GCA_000404065.3. NCBI lineage: Eukaryota > Viridiplantae > Streptophyta > Pinopsida > Pinales > Pinaceae > Pinus > Pinus taeda. The sequence continues at coordinate 255,273 of APFE031269506.1, read as the reverse complement.
AAGAAAATAATACAAGCGAAACAAATACTGTTAACAATAATGATAACTCTTCTAAGAGCTACTTTTATTTATTTATTTATTTTACTTTGATTATATTTGCTTTAAACAACCCATTGTGTTTGTTTTTGCCCTCGCTGCTTTTGGGCCATATTTTTTAATGTATTATAACTAAAGAAAATATTTTTAAATTTATAGGAAACATATGACACCTAGATATTCTAATCTAGGACAACAATTACAAGGAAAAGAGTACTTTGAACATTTCTATAGAACTTTTGTATTTGATCAAATTGAAATCTATTTAGAATTTATGTACAATAGTAATGACTTTGTGTTATCCTCTGATGTTTTCATTAAATAGTTCTTACTTAGTTTCAATTATAATGTCCTTTTAGAAAGTGATTATATTGTATTATTTGTTGTCACACCTCTCTTCCAAAGATTACCTATTTTAATTTTAAATGTCATCAACGTGAAAATCAATAGATAGTGCAATGTTGATTTTTTTTTTATAGCCCACTATATATTATTTAAAATTACAATTGTCCTAAGTTCTTAATTTCATGCTGAGAATAATTTACCATGGTACAGGTACATTTTTTGTCATACCTATACATTACACAAACATAATATATATTCGTGTCTATATAGTTTGTCAGTTATACTAATCCTTATTACAAATCCATGGTTCAAAGACGCGTAAATGTTTCTAAGTCATATTTTATTTAATGAACCTACTCTACTCCACACTTCCGACCACTATGATAAGGCAATTTCAGTTGTCCTTTAATTCAATTAATTTAATGTATACACTGAGCTCCAAAGTGTATCAATCAATATCCCACCCATTCTAGGTTACCATCCATGCATGGTGACAGATAAAGGAAGGAGTCCATGAGGCATTGTCTTGGCGCTACACATCAGTGTTGGCCATGTGCCTTGGACTCTTGGTCACATGGTCCCACATCATTTCTAATGTGAATGGTCGTTGATGCTTCAAATCTTCCCTTGACGATCTAATGTTTAGACACATATTCAATAACCATAACTTCCCTAGTTTATCACTTTAGCTTATTTTCTTTTTTGAATTTGCCTCTAGAGCTTAGGGTTTGGCCATGGCTTTAGGTGATCTTTAGTGCAGTTGCAATTGAGTTCTATCTTATTTTGTAGCCGTCAACACCTGTTATTCTATTCATTCGACATATCGTCACTTGGTTAATGTCATCTTGCATAGAGGTGTTTTTTCAATCCTTCTTTGTAGCATTTTTCCTAGCATCATAGGGTTATAAATAAACTGTGATGGACAATAGGCTTACCAGGTAAATAACACTTAGCTACTCTTTAATTCATCATTTCAATCATTACCAAGCTTACTATTCTTATAGTAAACTTTTGGTTTAATTTTATCAACAGTTTCACCTTTGTTTCTGAAACAGGGTTGACAACGAGGCTTTAGTAGACAACAAGAAGGGCATGGGTATTTCCAAGCCGATAACCTCATGTTCGGGTAAATTTTAAACTACTATTTTGTGTAAAGTTTTGTCTACCCCTGTAATTTTATTTTCCCCATTGCATCCCTAACATATTTTGTGGTTCTTGGTGAAGTTATGGTTACGTGTCTAGGATAGGCACCTTCAATCGGCAACCTAAGACAAATAATGTGATAATTCATCTTCCAGTACTTTAGCCATGTCATTATATCCTTTGCAGTACCATATTAAGTTACATGTAGTTTAGTGGTTTGATACACTTCGTTGGTTTTCAATTTACTGTGTTTTTCTGCTCACATGTATGCTCTCAACATGATTTTGGAGCCACAAAACCACTTCATTCTAAGCATTCAGTGGTCAGTTACATGGGTCATTTCTCTTACAGGTCAGTGCTATTTACCATGCTTCATTCCTTGGTTGTGTCTACCATCGCTGGTATATGGCAAGGTTCCAACACCTATCCCAAATTGTCTTTGATATCTAAGTTTCTGAGATCTCTGATTCTTCTTCTTGTTAAAAATGGTTGTGTGTGGCTAGGGCTATCAAGATGGCCCTTGAGCCTAGCCTTTTTTTATAAATTATTTATGTATGAGATATATTATAAATGGATGTTTAATGTGGTGCTTCTAGCTCAAGACTCTCCTTGTTCTATTATTATACTCATTGTTAGTGTTGCAATGCAGTGTTATAGATGGAAATTTCTTTAGTGCTCACACTTTAATAACTGTGTACATATTTTCTTTAATTCTCTATTGGTTATAGATAATTTAATCAGAACATGAGCTTAATTTAACTTTATTCTTATGTCCCATGTAGTCTTGTGCACTAGTCTTTCCGGATGGCAACTGGGTTATGATTTATGTTGAAGAAATGTGTTCTTGTTGTTAATGATATGTTCAAGATAAATAATTTATGAACTGTGTGGTAATTTTTTCTTTACACCTGAGTTGGGGTTTCTCCTTGTATTGCTTGTTGTGTATCTACTGTAGCCTTTTGTTGACAATTTTTGTGCTTTATGATGGCCCAAGTTGTACTATGATATGGCACAACGAATATTAAGTATGTAATTCTAATTTAAGGCTTTGCACTTCTTTACCCTACTAAGTTTTAAAATGCGTGTCAAATAGTTATGCAGTTGTTCTATAGGTAGGTTTATATATTTTTTCTATAAAAAAATTCTTCTTCTATTTTTCCATATTGTACTTATCTCAGGATATATACAGTAAAACTTATTGTGAATCTATAATTGTTTAAATGGAATGCAAGTCCTTGATTTCTAGTTTCTTTCCTAGTATTTGTCTTACAGATTTCCTTTAAAATATTCTTAGTTTGGATATAAGAACTAATGAAATATTTTGTCACTCCCATGATGGAGAACCATTAATACTCACTCTATTGTGTAAGTATGCTAGTATTTAGAGATGTTGGTGATTCTATTTAGATACAACTAGGATTAATCAACTCACCAGTAGAAAATGATGAAATTAGTGACTACGTGACTGAAAACGTTAGTTGCCGCAATTATTTCAAGTGAATTAATTCAAAATTTGAGTAATTTTAAGCGACCGAACTAAAAATGACTAGCTTAAATGACTAATTTAGTGTACAGATAAAATATACAACTAGATAATAAGTGACCAAACTAAAAGTGGCTATCTTAATGACTAATTTAGTCTAGGACTAAATTATATGACTCGATAATAAGTGTTAAAATTAATAATGATTAACTTAAATGGCTACTATAGTCCAAGAATTAATAATAATTAACTTGAAAACCAATCTCTAGTGTTGATATTTATGATAATAACTAGCTTTTCATGTTTGTGAGGGATTCTCATTTAGAAATCACTCTAGTGCTTCTGTAAAGGTTGTTGTAAATGCTCCACTAGTAGCTAGATTTTCTAAATCCCAAATCTAAGAGATTCCTTACCAATCTATGTTAGATCCGTAGAGGGGATGGATATTGTCTAAGGGACTATGATACATAGAAATAAATATCATCAGTAGATTGTGAAATATGTTGGGAAAGTGAGACAACTAGTAGGAATTATTGTAGGGGTCACGTCACTCTTAATTTAGTATGTATTGGTCTCTTAGTGTTGACTATAGACATCCATAGGAGCATGCTCACCTTTTTGGAATCATAGCACTAGATTAGGGGTGGGCTATTATAGAGAGAATTGGTCCAAAAATAACTATGGTTGGATGGAATATTTGACATTTGTATCTAGTTTTGTAAAACATTTATAAGGATAAATATTCCAATCACTTTGTTATTTAATATGTAAATGTTATGCTTGAATGTTATGTTCAATTTATGTTTTCTATGTTTAAATGTTGTTGTGCATGATTATTTCATCTACATTCTTGATTTTTAAAATCATGGACAGTCACATGAGCCTATATGTCAGACAACATACATGCATTTCTTTCAAAATGGAATTAAGGTTGGATTTATTGTAACATGCCTTAAACTAAGGGTCTAGGTATGACACTCATCATCTTATTGGCATGTTGTCAAAACCTAGAAAATTTTCATGTAGAAGAATAAGTTATGAGGTTTAATGATATTTATCTCAAACATCCACAAAGAAATGCGAAAACAATACCCAGAGAATAGACAAAGTAAACCATAAATGAATCTCAAAGAAACATTATTGGTTATTATTCATTTGGCAATGGATTCTTTATAGTTTTAGAAAGAGATCATAAATTGAAGAGTGAATCCTTAAATTTGGCATGCATACAAATTAAAAGCTAGAAGAAACAACAAAATATGCAACTAACTAACAAACTAGCATTTAAGATCTAGAAAGCGATCCTTCATGGGAGGTGAACTACTAGTGATGATGCTCCTTGACGTTCATGGCCTAATGTGTCACAATAGGTACTCCCATTTTAGATAGATATTTTCACCACTTTCTTCTCAATTTAGTGGTGGAGCTATGTAAGTGAAATTTCTACCAGATATGGTATCACTAAACTTTTGAGCGCTACGAAAAATGATATGATGACAAAGGTTATAATAATGTGCATGAGCATATGAATACAACCCTACTCAATGTGCATGTGAAAAATCCTATGCTATCAGAAAAATGAAAAATATGTTTTTGTAAGCTACCTAACACTACTAACATCATAGTGTGCCCATCAAAAAATTCTAATATATAAAGTGAAACAAAGATCTTATGCGAGATGTAAAAACTCATTGTGTCAAATATCTCACTCTCATCTCAAATATTTAAGCTCTTATAAGCTTCTGACCTCGAAAATGATTAACATGGATACTTTTGTGAGATTTCACAGTGAAGAAAAGGTTTTATTTTCCACACCATTTAAAAAATGTCGAGAAGAAAATAAATTTCAAAAATCTTCAAATAAATTTAAAATAGCTTGCTCAAAATTGAGCGCTTTCAAATATATCTATCCATCCCTTAATTTAACACATATTGCTCAAAATTGGATACGTTGTTAAAAATATTTTACCATGATCTAATTCCAACCAAAAAGTCAAAGGTGAGAACAATAGTTCAGTAGGGAAATATCAATCTTTAGTCTTCATAGGGAATATATGGAAGAAACTACTGGTCACTTGATCGATATTTAAGATATCTAGATCGATTCCCATTCTTCAAATCTATTGAACTCTTATGCCTTAGCTGCAGATTTGTTCTACATTTTCACATAGATTTTTTTCTATGTTTTCCAATTATTCACTGATAGTTAGGGTTCTAGGGTTAAATTTTGATATGTTCATCAATTTTTTTGGTGCCTATTTTCATGAATAAACTGAATCATGGGTTAGTGCAACACAACTTAATGATGACTCTCAACATGCAATGATCCACTGTGAAAGAACTCGCCCTTGGTCGGGATAATTCACCCATTTTGTATGCGAGAGGTAATGATGGATATATTCATTACTAGGAGGAAGACCATGTCTCAGACCAAATATTTTATTACTCCAGTTTCCTTAGAGAAAACCTTCACTCCATTATCTGTCTGGAGGCCATTGGTGATCTGCTCCTCAGTGGCTTAGTCGATACGATGATTAGGGTTTGGAAAAGGGAAGTGGATGACACTGAAATATGTTGTGTTGCAGTGATGGAGGGGCACAGTGGTCCCATTAAATGCATCAGTGTCACTTCCTTGGATCTCCATGACAGTTCATTAATAACTTATGGCGGAAGCCTAGACAAAATGGTGAAGGTGTGGATGGGTTGTATGAAAACCACCATAGACTCTCGTCCAAAAATTCAAATATTTAAATTTCAAGCAATCTTCAGATTGAAAAATTGAGCATGTCCAACTTTAGTATGTATAAATTTAGCTCTTCGATGATAGAAATTAAGGGAATTTATCAAAATCCTACCCAGAATTGAGTATATATCTTGGAGAAGCTCATAAATTAATTCATAATGTTAACTTTTGTGAATTTTTCCTTTGGTTCCCCTTAAACACATTATGAATGCACTCTCGTGTCAAATCCAATCTATGGCATGAAATTAGTCATGTCCACCATTTAATATTTGTTGTAGAAAGTGGTATGGTTGACTAAATGATTTTTGATATTATTTTGTGGTTAGATTCTCAAATTTCGTAAATAGTCCTAAAGTTATCGAGCGGGTAAACATATTGGAGTTTCACATTTCACAATTGGAGGAAGCCAAGAATTTCCACCTTGGCTTTTATTCACAGGTAATTATACCTCTGTATGCATAATGATTGATTGGAATTTTTTTCTTATATTAAGACGTAATAAGTTTATTTTTCGAGGATGATGTCGATGAAATTTCCATTTTCCCACTAGTAACAGATATGTTTAACAATGACTTCAATACATAAGGCATGGAAAATTAATGATTACACAAATTTTATAATAGATATATTTGCTCAATTCATATTTCATTTAGACTCAATTGCACAATATAATAGTTCAATTTAGGCATTTAGACTACTCTTTTTATCTAAAAATAGGAATAGAAATTAGCATTCCATAGTCAGATTACATTTGACATATTTGTTGATTAGATTTCAATATATTGTGGTTTGTTATATATAGTAGTAGTTGCAGAGACTCCTTTAAGGTACAATTTTACAAATATGCATTTTCTCCACTGAATGGGAACCCCTGTTCTACTAGAAACAATTCAAGACTAGCTATATTATTTATTAGGAAAACTTACAAGTTAGCGATTGTTATAACTCTGTTTTTTGATATCACTTCACAGTGTTTTGATCTCTGAATGTTTTTTATAGGTGAGTTCATATCTAGAATTGACAGATACCTCTAAGTGAGTATTTTTTTTAATATATGTTACAATCATGACAATAGAAGTCTATCAATATCATCTTCTTGCAATTTTATATTATTATTACATGGTTACTGTCCTTTGACAATTACAACATTTAAATATTCCTGAAGAAAGGAACTTTTTTGTTCCATTGATGCCTGACTCATAGCACTACATAAATAATTAGGCATGGCCATAGCTTGTGCTGATGCTGTAGGGTTTTCAATAGATCACTTGGACAACCTCCTCCAATTCGCAAAATACTTTGGAGCTACTTGTTTGAGGTGAGGATTCAATTCCCATTCAAGTGTAACAAGGCTATTGATGTTGTAAATTTTTTAGGTTTTAAATTTTTTCTTGACAGCAATAACTAAGCTGCAGACAATTTTGCATTTCATGTGAAATAAACTGTCATTTTTCTTTTGTACTACAGAGCCGCTTCAGCTTAATATAAAAAAACTAGGGACGGGTTAGGATTCAAATAATCCAATAAAAATGGAAGAAATAGGCAAGTAGAGGAATTTAAATATGATGAACTTGATGGACGATCATGATCCATCTCATTCGATGCACCTGCTAAGAAGGATGTTTATATGTTTAGAAAACAAAATTCTATTTCTTTTTTTGGGAAGCTTCAACAAAAAAAGAAAGAGTAAGAGATCTGTCATTCTAGTGGCTCCCTACATGGTCGTCTAGAGTATTTTGATAATGATAACACTGAGAACTTTATGTATTATGGTAAGATTGTTCTTGATAACGAACGAAAAATTCTCAAGTCACAAATGAACCCAATGCTAGAACCAATGACTTTATGGGTAGAGATGAGAAGTTGGGAATCTAAATTTCAAAAGAAGGAAGTTATAAATACAACTGTTCACTCCCCCCATAGAGAAAATTGTTTGAATGTGGAATCTGCAAGTCGTGAAAACAATAATAACTATGATGCGGTCACTAGAACACTGAGTGTTCAAGATACAATGAGTCTATGTGAAAATAAGCAAAAAACTGTAAGTAATTCAAATGAAGGTTGTATAAATCTATATATTGAAAAAATCAAATGTTATTGTCTACGTGAGAAATGAGTTCAAGGAGATGGAGTGGAGAGAGTGACATGAGCATGGATTTATCATTGAAAGAGTCCATGAGCAATCAAAATGAAGAACATACTTGTCTAAATAATTATGTTCTTTGAAACGCCGAGATGCAATTGCAACTAAAGGTAGATGAACTCATTCTATTTCCAAGGAAGTTTGTTGAAAACTACAACACAAAAATCTAGTTGAATTAATAGATATGGGGGAAGGCGAGAAAACTTGAACCACCCTCTGATGGAAAATTCAAAAGCCATGATGGGACTGATGCTCTGGCAATGAACATCAATGTTGAAGATTATGAAGGTATGGTATTGAAAGAACCAACCACTGAGAAGAAAATAAATGATAATTTTGGAATGTTCAAAAGTTCCATGGATTTGAATCCACAACGTTTGGAAGAAATGATTGAAATCAGGAAAAAACAGGTGTAGTTGGGTGATGGGTGTTTCTGTTAGGAGCTAAGAGGGAAACATCATGAATTATACATGTTGAAATGAGAAGCAAAGTTGAGGGAGGAAGAGCCTTCAAAAAGGTTGGAAAATGAAGAAAAATTAAAGTGATGGAAAAATTCCTAGAACAGAGTAAAGCAGAGATTGAAGGGAAGAGAAATCATGCTAGCCATATTAATGTTCTGACCCAAACTGCAAAGGATGGAGAAGAGGAAACCGATGATTTATGCAAGGAACACACAGGTAACAAGAAGAGTAAGAAATTCACATTAAAAAATGATGCTCTTGCTACAATGGTTTCTCCTCCATATTCTACGGACCTTCTAAGGCAAACGAGACCATCCAAACCATTCCCTTGTCTCGTACAACTCCCATTACTATTTCTTCAAATAAGAAAAGGAATCAATGTAGTATGGCTAAAAACCAATTAGCTAGATTTTTTCCCAACTTTACATATCTTAAAAAGGAAAATACCAAACCCTCTCTCGGGAAATCTGGTTTTGGTTTCACTTCAATTTATCAAAAGTCACAATGTTTTTCTTATGCACAACACCAAAATAGGAAAAATAGTTGTACTCAATCTGCTTCTTCGGTACAAAGTAACCACTCTTTGTCTGCAAATAGTATGAATGAGAAGAAACAATGCAACAAAGATATGATGAAAATTTGTGCCAGTGTGAGTGAATTCAAGAGTTTGTTAGGCCCAAGGTATGAAAGAGGTATAATAATCCCATTGAAGGCTTCCAAAGAAAAAAAAATGGTATCTCTATTGAAATTAGACCTTTCCTCACCAAAGGCAAAGGACCAGGAGTAGGCATTGGACCTATAACTACTAAAGCTAAAGTTTCTCCTCTAAAGAACATGGGGTATAAAAGTGTAGAGAGGCAAGGTAGTAATTTTTAATCATCAAATATTATTGACGAAGAAAATTATAGCATGGGTAAGCACAATAGAATGAACTTCTCATATGCCAAATTCCCTTCAGATAGAATACGTTATGATTGTGAAGAAAAAAGAGGATTTAACAGAGCCGATTCATCTCCATTGAAAATTCCACCATTTTCCAGAGAGGTAAAAGACATAGAAAAATTTCGGCACCTAGTGGGGGAATCTGATACTTATGGTACTAGGACGGTGACTGTTAATTCTCCTTAGAAATTTCAACAGGTTTCTTCTGAGGGACTGAAAGGTTCCTTGATTTTTGTCAGCAAACCGTGGTATATGAAGCTCTTAACATAGAAGAGTAAGAAGATGATTTTGTGAGGAGCAAGTTATTTCCATATCAGACAAGCTATGGATTTGCAGGAGTAAAGAATGAGCAAGTCAGAGGTAAGTGGATGCATATTTATTTTTAAAATCATGTTCATTATAATAATATTGTATGTGATACTAGTATCATTAGTATTTGAAGGGACCTTCCTTGCAGCGTTTACATGACTAGTAAAATATCTCTTCACAAGCATTGCCCTCCTGAATTCTAGTCCCTCCCATGTAGATATATAAGGATTAAGGATATATAAGGATATAAGGAATGAATATGAACTATGTAGGTTCATGTAAGAGATATGAAATGCATATCTTTGCACATAGGTTGGTTTGTTTGACAATTTATCATACCGTCAATATTTTGGGAATTCTATGGAGAATTTTGTCCTTGCACTTTCAAGGTTCCATGTGCAACTTTGAAGCTGTAGTTGTTTAGTGAAATCTTTAGAAATTTTGATGTATCTCATAAATTTTTATTTCAACTAGAAAAACAACATTTAAGTTATATCCTAGAAGCACCACTTGAACTACAAAATGGTAGCAACATTAGGTTCAAATGGGCATGCCATACACATATCAAATATTGAATAGCCACACATTTGTGATTTGTTAATGGTGTGTCATAATCTTGACCTAGAAATCGAGGAGTTTTTTAATTAACTAAACACAAATTTTATTAACTTCAAACCTACTTATTTGACTGAAATATTCTCTTACCAGCAACAAATGTTATGTCCTAAGGAGGACTCATTTTAGAATGAGCGACCTCAATTATCTACTAGCAGTTTGGGACTTTAGAAAGGTATGTGGTTTAAGATTTATTTGAGACAATTTAAGAGGATCCATGATGGAAAAAAAAAAAAATTGGATTCAAAACTACTGCCAAATTTGTGTGATGCTTGTTTTTCTTGAAGTAGATTGTCAAGAGTGTGATTTCTTGTTTTCTTTCAAGTGAGTGTAATTAAAATATCACATTTGATAACTTAACAGAAAACATTAAAGAATTTTCAAATAAATAATTAAACATTTTTTATCAGTGGGCTTTTGTGTCTAGAAGATATTGTTGTCAGTTGTGAGAGTTCGCTTTCCACATAACCATTTTAGGAAGATGGATGGTATCTTCAATGTTTCCATTTCACTTATTGTTTCTTAGAAGTTTAAGCTTGAAGGTTTGCAAGATTCTGTTGCTAACGAAGTGGATTTGAAATTCAATCAAAGCTTGTACAATGATTTTTGAAGATGGAATCACTGACATATTTTCAAATGAAACAAAATGAAGAATAAGAAAACAATATGAGAGGTGATGAAAATAGGTTCATAAAAAATTGACAATCATGAACTAAAATAATTTTTGTGGGCCTTGTAGTTCAATACTACAGTAATCCACCAGGAAAGTCTTATGCAACATTTGGAAATGAAGTGTTGACTTATTAGTGCTAAAGCTGCATCTATTTTGCGTATTGAGGATGGAGTTGCTATGCCAACAGTAGGTGTGACTCTCTCGTATGGTGGGGAAGACATATGAAGGCATATCCTTGATCACAATTCTCTGATGATGACCCTCAAGTAGGTCTAGTGTTATTTCTTATGTTTTTAGTGAAATAATCAATGACCCACATTTTCATGTGCCAAAAAAATATAGTGCATTGTATTTGATAAAGCAAGTACCCTCACAAAGGAAAACCCTTTGTTAGCAGTGCTAAAGTTCTATCATTTATGCAAATAGGAGAATTTCTTAAAATAGTGGCTCCTTGGTGTAATATTTAACAATAGAATCTTAACCTTACCCATGCAGTTATGACCTTATTTCAATATTCTAAGTTCGTCTTCCCATTCTAAAACTGGGGGTGTTACTAAATTCCCACCAATTATAGCCATGAACCCATAGTCATTATCAATAGCATTAAAGCACCAAAAATATAAGATATTTTTTAAGAATTTAGTGCTAGATTTAATCTTGACCATTTACATAACTAATCGAACATGTTATTCCCCTATATTACTACTGTATTTGCCCTTATCGTTATTAGTACAACCCCATTATTATATTTTTGTACCCATGTAGTCCCCTTATTGTTACTATTCTGTTGCATAGAAGTCCACTATGTTTATTATTGTGCTCTTACATTATAATTGCTATATCGGTTGCGATTATATTATGACCCATTAGACTCCTATATATAGAAAGGAGGTCTTGTCATTTGTATTATCCAAGAATTTTTCATTTGTGTAATGTAAAGGAGGTTGCCCCCTCGAAGAGACTGAATTCTAAGGCATTGATCTATCTTTTCTATCTTTTGTGAGCTGGTTTCATAACATTTGGTATCAGAGCTTTGGATTCTAGGGTTTCGCTGCTCCTAATAGGTCATCGTGGTATTTTCGCTATAACTTTTTATCTGCAACATTTTAGAAGTTAAAAAAAAAACATTTGGACTGAACTCATTATGAGCCTTGGGTCTAAATTTTAGACATTTTCGAGCTATATTTGTGGAGATATGATATGATGAAGTTGGCCATTTTGCAGACTCCGGAATTACATTCGAAATAGGTGACCTGGGGAAAATAGTCATAAATTTTGTTTTGAGCATCAAATTGAAATTTTGTAAGAATTTATAGAAATAGAACAAATTATAGATTCCTGTATATATTTTTCAAATCCTAAGGTCAAAACAGTGACACGTGGCACTTCATACAAGTTCGTTCTTCTAAAAAGGTATATAATCAGGTCATCTTGGGAGATTGTGCATAACTCTTTCTTAGAGAATCCAATTTCGATCAGACTGGTGTCATTGGAAAGAGAACGCAGAGGACTACTGGAGTTCATGATTTTAGAACTGGAAGATTTGAAATTACAGAGTTACAGTTGTTTCAAGATCAAGCTCCTAAAATCAAGAAAAAATGAGATGAGGAAGTTTGATGGCAAGGATACAGTAAATTGGATAGTACAGATGGAGAAATATTTTGGTCTACATGGTGTACCACTATTACAAAAGGTATGTATTGCATCTAATTATTTAGAACTGAATCAATTTTTATGGTATAAAGGGATTTGTTCCCATAAACCACTTGTCACGTGGTCAATTTTCATGGAGGAAATTATAGCACATTATGAGAATACAAAGAGAAACACCTTCTTTAGCCAATCGATAAATCTCAAACAAAAGTGTTCAATGGCAGAGAACATTGAGGACTTAAAAAAATTTAATATAAGGAAAAATGATACTCCAGAGAAGCAGAGGATTTATGTCTCCATAGGGACTTTAAAGGATAACATTCAACATGAGGTTCATCTTTGGAAACCTGATTCATTGGAGAAGGCATTCAGGTTGGCAAGAAAAGTGGAAAACAAAATTATGGAAACAAGGAATTCTACCCCTCACAATTGTAAACATGGAAGTGTTGTTTCTCCTAGCCTTCCACAACCTACAAGGGTGACACCACAACAATTGGAAGAAAAAAGAGAAAAAGGGCTTTGTTACAATTGTGATATCAAATGCACTAAAAGTCATAAGTGTGTCGAGAAGAAATTATTTTACATAGATTATGAAGAGGAGGAAAAAAAGGAACAAGAAACATCAAAAGAAGAGGATATACACCAGGAACCAACCCCAGAGAAAGAAGAAATGAATCTGACCATATCTTGTAAATCATTGGCAAGAATTACCACTCCTCAAACTTTCACGATAGAAGGACATATCAAGAAGTGAAATATCAAATCGAGAAAGAAGAAATGATTCCAACCATATCTTGTAATGCATTGGTTAGAATTACCACACCTCAAACTATCAAGATAGAAGGACATATCAAGAAGAAAAATGTTCAAGAAGTGAAAGATCACATCAAGCATCAAGAAATGAATCTGACCATATCATGTAAAGCATTGGAAAAAATTACCACTCCTCAAACTCTAAAGATAGAAGGACATATCAAGAAGAAAAAGGTTCAAGCAGTGAAAGATCACATCGTGCATCAACAACAAGTTCTCCAACTTTTAAAGGATAACACCACTTTGGTGTAGAATCGAATGAAAAAAGAGGTAGATCAACATCACAATGAAAGAAGTTTTGATGTAGGCAATTGAGTATTTCTATGGCTACATCTCAAGAAAGATATTGTTGAGAAGGAAATGTTCTAAATACTACAGGAACTTAAGAAATGGTAGCCTTACCTAATGGAAAGACACTTCAAGTTAAAAATGGATCATGATAGTCTTAAATACTTTTTAGAACGAATATTATCTTTAGAAGAATAGAAAAAATGGGTCACAAATATGTTGGGTTATGACTTTGACATCATCTATAGAAAAGGGAAGCAAAATTTTGTTGCAGATGCACTCTCAAAAAAGGATGAGGATGTGGAAGCATTGTTTTGTACTATTTCTATTATCCAACTAGATTGGATAAATGAAGCAAGGGATGAATGGAAGAAGGATGAAGAAGTGTGGCCAATCATTCAAAAATTTTAGAAGATCCCAATTCAAACAATATTGCGAGAACTTGAAGAGGAAGGAAAAATCATATTGGAACATGGAGCAGTTACAGAAACAAGAACCTGATAGCTACGAAATCAATGAATTTCAGAGTATCTCATCAAGTGGAAGAACTTACTTGCTGAAGATTGCACATGGGAGGACAAGAATTTTATACAGAAGCATCAAGAACTACTCAAGCATTGAGGACAACACTTTTTGAAGGAAAGGGGCATGTTAGGCCCCTATATTACTAGTGTAACCCCTTATTGTTATTAGTACAACCCCCTTATTATATTGTTGTACCCATGTAGTTCCCATATTGTTACTATGTGGCCCCATAGAAGCCCACTATTTTTATTATTGTGCCCTTACATTATTATTGGTATGTCAGCTCTGATTATATTATGACCCCTTTGACTCCTATATATAGAAAGGACGTCTTGTCATTTGTATCATCCAAGAATTTTTCATTTGCGTAATGTAAACGACGTTGCCCCCTCAAAGAGGCTGAATTCTAAGGTGTTGATCTATATTTTCTATCTTTTTGTGAGTTGGTTTCATAACACAACAATTCTCAAAGTTCAAAAGGAGGTTCGATATAAAATGATTCCCAAGCTAGCAAAAATAATGCCACTCTTCCACATGCAATAGACGTTCGGATGTAAAATGATTTATTGTTTTCACTATGGTTCAAACAAGATTTAATTAGATTTCTATGGTGACCTCCACTTCAAACACATTCAAAAAAATAAATTCAAATAGAGTGAGCAGTGATCATCAATTGGGAAGGGTAGTGGAAGACTACGTATATCAATTTCATTTCTTTGGCAAGCCACGTACAACTACATATATGAAGGGGCTTGAGACTAAGAATATTGCTTGATTAACTTCCAAAAAAATTTGAAGCTCTTGCTGAAAAAGATGTAACACGCTTAATAGATTGGATAGATATTTTGGTTGCTAACTGGAAGCTAATGTCTAAGTGTGGAGTGTCTAGACCTTCATTTGCAGAGGATTATATAAGGATGTGGAATAACATGCTAGAATAGGAATTTTGGTGGCCTTTATAAAGACTAGTGATAATGTTGGCCATTCCTAATCCATCTAAAAGGGAGGTAGTTGTCATCATACAAGGTCTAAATAAAATTACCATACACCCAATCATGGGTCCAAGAGAGAACTAGACAATGATCGACGAAATACAGGTTCCCTAAATCAATGAAAGGCCCATCCCCTACCCCTGCCATACACCTTGCCATAGTAGAACTAGGTGCCCTAGAATATTGATTTATTCTCATCGTAGGAGAGCCAAAACTAGCCATTGGTTGTGACTTTTCTATCATTAGTACTTATAAATTAATCAAAAAAGCCTTGTAACCCAATTGACTACCAACACATGATGATCGTAGACCTGCAATAGAATCTTGATATCATTCTCCCCTTTCCCAAGGGAAACTTCAGATTTCTAGTTCCAAATAGGGCGTCAACCCAATATTCTTCTTATCCATTTTAGCAACCAACTCCCTCTTTAATTAGGGAGTCAAACGCATAAGGAAGAATATTCCTAGGTTCATCCATGACAACCTTGATATAGATGTTGGAATTAGTTTTACCTAGCCTTGATAGGTATGCATCAAATGTGCCAATGAGAAGGTCTCATCAATTCAAAAACAAATACTTTTTCAAGAATATATCCATGGACATACAATCCATAATGCCAAATCTCACGTGAATTTTCTCCATCTTAAATTCATTTATTTTGATCTTTGGCATGTGATAATTGAGTCTCACTCATTTATATTTGCTCAAGTTTATTTATTTGTGGATAAATAAATTATGTTTCTTAACTCTATTATATTATGTCCCCTTTCCCTCTTTGCTTGTCCCCTTTCATAGTTTTTCCACCATTCATCTCAAGCCATGTTGTATTCTACCTTAAATTTTTCCCCTTATTGGTGAGTTGATTTCCATACCATCCCACCGATTCATTGTATCCTTACAACTACACAATTACATGAACAATGAGAGGATCATGACATTGTTGAAGGTAGAAAGTGTTATTAAAGTAGCCATGCCCCACTGTAAGATATTCAATTACATTGATGGTAACTAGTCTAATGTAGAGTGCTTACTCTTCTTGGTGCAGGTGGATGATATTCCTTTTAATAGAGTTTAAGGAAAACAATAGTTGTGAGATCCCTAAACTTTAGCATTGCCAATCCCTTTCACAAAATATTTATTGCCTAACTACTAAGAAAATCATCCTATAATACAGTGTTCTCACACGAAGAATACACATTTTATATGGATGTCTTCAAACTAACTATGCATAAATTTATAATTCATATTTAAGAATTTTGTCCATCTTAAACTTACTTTTCTCATATGTTTTCAAGTTTAGCATGTGACTAAAAGTCAAGAAATTATTCTTCATACCTGTTCAATATTATTATATTTGCATATAAAAAGATAAATAAATTCCTCATTTTATTGTCCCATTTACCTTCCAAGCACAGTTGAATTAGTTTATTCTGCTAAATCTATTCATGTGAGCTAGTTTCCAAGCATGATTTTCTCTTGTTGTTTCTCCTTAGCAAATTGATATTAAATAAAAAATTTCCTTGAGAATCAGACAAATGAAGATTTCTTTCATAGGTCAGTTCTTCTGAAACTCAATGTCTCTTCTTTATATGAGTTTCTTCTCTTGAGGCTAATTTCTCTATTTCCAATTACAATCAGTCTATGACCTAAGACAAACAAGTCGAACAAGATTATAGAAACAATTTGTGAAGAACATAGAACAATATCTCACCCAATTGAGTTAAATAGATTGCACATTGTTGCTAATTTTAAGAGTAGTGGTAAGTTGTATGCAAAGGCACCCTCACTAACACTAATCGATGAAGATATTTTAAATTTAAAGAATAGATGTAAGATTTATTAAATAAAGCTAATAAATTTTAGAGTAGTAATTTAAGTAACAATTCATAGATAAGGCTCTATAATCTTGCAGGCTAGTAAAAGACAAATAATTTAGTCAATGGAAATTCCAAGAGAGAAATATGAAGCTTAAACTCAGCTTGGACTTTGTGTGCATCTAGCTCGGAAGAAATGTATAAAGTCAGGTTGCAATTTAGAGCCTTGATAGATCATCCTCTGTCCTTATATAGTTAATCCAACGGAGAAACATTTCTTTGGTATCCCCATGATGAAAAACTTGGATGCTATTATCAAAGGGTTGCTAATTCTCTTGAATATTTGGTAGGTTTCAATGACTCTGTAATAGACAAGCTTTGTACACTAACAAATATTCAGAATATATGGAGTATGGTAATATCCATAATAGGACAAGTAACATTTACATATAGTAATATTTATATATAAGAATGTTGAATGTGCAAGTCATATCATTGGTTCCAAATGAGTGTTGAAATTCGATTACAAGTTGAATTTATGATCCTAGTAATTACTTGTGAGAGAACTATTATTCTTTTACCATTATTTATTCTTCATCAAACAATTATACTTAAAAAAAATTAATTGTAAGAGATTACTAATTCCTATGGTTTGTATCATATATGGATGAGTGTTAGGATCCAAAGATATTGGGGTTGTCTTGGTTTTTGAAATGGATATTTTTTAGGATGTAAATAAATATCAAATAAGAAATTCATGTGGGTACATTTGGTCATATACATTGGAAGGGTGTGTAAATGACATAGTTTTAGAAAAAATTACAAAATTCCATTATTTTCTGTATTTGATATTTTTTGTTGATATGTGGATATAACATGCGAAAATGATACTATGGGGTACAACTAGATAAGAATGGACCAATAGTGGAAATTATAATAACCTAGATTTATATATTTCTTTTAATGCCAAATTTACATCACAGTAAAAATATGAATATCCCATTAAGTATTACTTAAAGATGATTCAAAGAATGTCACCTTTAGCCTAAGTACATGGAAGAGTAATTTCTAAGGTGTAAATGTCTATTAGAGGGATTGTTTGTTTGTTTTGGTTAGAAAAGGGTTTTCTCTTGGTTTTACGTGAATTTCAGTTCATCATTTGTAGCATGTTGAGAAATAGGAAATAATAACATGTGACATTTATTTTGCATAAATTGATGTTGAATGAAAGGATATAAAATTTAACCAAGCTACAATATGCTTCAGTAAAGGTAGAGGAACATCTTAAAAATCAACCTAGGAATACACCATATACAAAGTTTGAACAAAAGTAATATATGGTTTTTTATTTTGCATATATGTTCCTTTTCCTACCTCATTAAGGTTGTTTTTTTTGTTGTCCTACTTGATTGATACCTTCTCATCATAGGAAGACTTTAAATATGAATTAATATGTTCCTGGAACAAATCAGATTCAAAGTTTATAAATATCAAAGATATAAAAAAGTGGCAATGCATTCGTTTGATTTTTAGTTCTCTGATGTGGGAAGGTTATAGGAAATGAGATTGAAAAAGGGATGGGGAGACAATGTAGAGAATATATTGGATATGATTCATTTGTTGTTGGAGATCATTTAGGGACTTGTGACATCAACTTTGGAAATGTTTCTAGTAAGGATTCCTATGATTTATAATGTTCTGATTCTTTCACCTAATGGCTATTTTGGGAAAAAATATGTTTTAGGAATTCTAGACAAGACACAGGTGGATAGGTAAACAAATATTTAATAATTGAAATGTTCAATCCATGATGTCTCGTCCTTATTGTTTTATTTTATTTTCAATGTTTCCTTTGATTTGGTTATGTTTTTTAACAATGAAATTGAAAAAAAATGGTATCATGCCCATTTAAACATTGAATTCTTGAATATGAGATTAGTATTACATGATATCAATTGAAATCCTTTTAGCTATTTTATGTTAAGAAAATATCATGACTATTAGAAAATTTTACTTTCATCTTGTTATTTGAGCACAGATTGTCTATATACTTGACCACGTTCATGCGTTAGAGAATGGAATGTGTTGTGAATAAAATGACAAGGACTAGACATCACACCTCAAATTATTTGTTTTCACAAGTTATCTACAATTTGAGCTTTTTAGCATGTAACTTAGTTGGCTTGATTGTGCACAAGATTTCTCTAATGTTGAATAATAAGTTTCTAAGTTCTTTTCTATGGTGATGCTTGAATTTCATTGTTTATACGGGTCATTTAACCACATAGTGTCCACTATTCGACCCAACTAAAGAAAAATTGTTAGACTTTATTACTTTTATGGAGAAAAATAGCATTGACATTGTTAATGTTGAGGTATATGTCGTATAAATATTTTGTAGTCTACTTTAGTTTATATTCCAATATTCATTGTATTTAATATCTTATAATCTACATTGTATCATCTTTTATTTTCAGGAGAGGACCTCAATATTGATGGTAAAAAGAAAGAATTGAAGAAAGATGATAACACTAAAACTGGAGCAACAAATGCAAAAAGAGAAAGAACAGAACCAATCTAGTGATACCCTTAGAGCCAATATCTTGTATAAGATACACAGATAGATATTGATGCTCAAGTCTTCAAATTTGGTGAATCCACGTGCAATGTCTTGGTAGCACAGTGATAATGTTTTGAAGCAATGAAACAATATTTCATGTTTATATTGTAGTCAAACCAATATTAAGTTGGAAACTCATATTGTAATACTTGAGATTTTATACAATATAATTTATGGTTGAAATTATTGATAGGTGTAAGTAATATTCTTTAGTATTGTAATTAACATATGTAACATTGTGTTTTCATACTAGATGAATATGCACATTGTATGACATTATTTTTAGTTAGTCACAAAATCATACTATTTAATCTGTGTTGATTAATAATGAACACATAAAATCAATTTAAAACTATTAAATTAGTAGTTCATATTGACTAATGATGAACAAAAATAAAATTAATACACGACTAAATTAGTCGTTTATACAATAAATATGAAACTACCAAAAAAATATAAATGACTACTGCAATGATAAATTTGTTATTACAAATGACGACTAAATTTTGCAATAATATGACTATTAATAGTTAATTTATAGTATCTTATAACATGACACAAATTTAGTCATATTTCTTTGGTCATTAATTGGTTCAAATGGTGGCTAAAAGTTGCATATATATGAATATTAGTAGCTAATTTATAGTATCTTATAACATGACCAACATTTTTGTCATTAATTTGTTTTCTCGGCTGATCATATAGTAATATATTTTGTTGTATATTTGGTCATTAATTGTGGCAATTAATTACTAAATGAATCACCAAATATATGACTAAATATAATACTAGATGATAAAATTGAGACAACTAATTAATGACTAAGCTAAAAATGACTAAAAGTTGGTCGCATTATAAGATACTGTAAATCAGCTACTATTGGTCACCGACTGAAAATGGTTTTTTATATGAAAATTTTAGTCAATTTTTTAGTAAGTAATTAGCTATTTTCTACTAGTGGTTTTGCCTGGGAGTGTCCAATAATTAAAATAAACTAGCATTAGCCCACAGGGAATTTAAACTTCCGGCCCACCCTTGGAACGATTATTTTATATCTCTTACTAGTTTTCTCATTCTCCTAGCTAGACCCAACAAATTCTATCAACTTACCCAACTTATTTGTACATCTAGGATACTAAGAACAACCATTATCATATTAATATTTAATGCAATTTCTTACAGTTGTATCATGAAATAAGGCTGATAATATGGGGCTTTATTCCTCTTATTACAGGGACTATGCACTATTTACATTGTTCATGAGCAATGTAGTCACGAATTAGTAATTTATATCCCTCTAATTTACTCTAATGATAATCATGCCCCTCCCCAATATTATTTCTCATGATGTTACAAGTAATAATTAATGAACATTAAAGATAGAAAGTAATTCCTGTAATAATTTTTCCACTGGTTAAAATTAATTAAACTGTAACAATTCTAGATAATAGAAACTATTGTGTGCAATATTAATTCCTATAATAATTATTGCATTATTTCCATCCCATCGCACTTGAAGTAATTTTAACAGCTCTGGTGCATATCATAGATAAATCATAGAATGTAACCAAACTCGTCAAAACTAAAACGTTTGTACTACAATTAAACCAGAACCTACATATTCATGGAATATCATTAAACTCATCAAAATGATGTCACAAAAATCATCATTACAGAGGTCTTTGAAACGTTTTCCTATCTAATGAAATTCTTACAGTAACAACCGAAATAACTTGGAAGGAACGATTTTCCTCCCAACCATGAACCTTTTCATCTGGTACTCCCTCATGTTGAGATCCTCCTTTCTCCATAAACAACAACCTCTATTGTTATGGTAAAGACATTCTTATGCCTCACTTCCCTAGCATACTTTCCATAGAAATGTCTCATTTTTCTGGGTTCTTCCAATCCCCATAGCCTAGGCTTTTCCTAATTTTTTTTTTTTAAGGATTCTTTGTTTTTTCCTTTAAAGCCCATCTTTTCCAGTATGGTGCTTTATTCACCGACGCGAGTGTTGTTTCCCCCACACTAGGTGATTTATTAGATTTTTCTCTCCCCATCTAATTAATCACATAAATCCGCTCCTAGGGCTTTTTTAGGAGTTCTTTGGGAAAGCTTTATTTCCATCCTATGCATTCAAACTACATTGTAGATTGGAATACTTGTCTCATTAATTCACCTGTTATATTCCATGCTATTTATTCCAAAGTGGTATTTTTAATATTATTCAAATATATTAATTACGTCATCATATTTATTCCAGAAATATCAATTATGGCTTCCATGTCATTACTAACAATAGTTCATATACTAAAAGAGTATTCACAAGAAAATGAAGGGGTATTACATCTTCCCCCTATAAAAAGGGGACATTTTCCTCCGTGTTTATTATTCTGCCACTTCCCCTCCAAACGTAGTTGGATAATTTTATTTTATGCTATATTCACATTACCATGTAGCCTCCTTGGGATTAAAGTGCCTCCACTACACTTTAACCCAAGTGACTACCTAATTATGGAGCACTGACTCCTTCCTATCCAAGATACAAAGCAGCTCTCGTAGAAAGTCTCCTTCGAATTCTACCTATATCAGATTCCAGTCAACCACACGAGAAGGATCATGAAAATATTATTTTTAGTAATGATACATGAAATACATTATGAAATTCAACATGACTCGGTAGAGCCAACTGATATGCCGCTGAACCCACTTGGTCCAAAATTTCAAACAACCCGCAGAGTCGTGGTGCTAATTTAGCACAACAGTTTGTTCTAAGAGTACTTTTATGAGGTTTAACCCTGATATATACATGCTCTCCAACTTTGAGTTCCTTATGTGTTCTCTTTTTTTCTGCATAGATATTTTGTTGATATTGAGTTGTTTTAATATTCTGTTGAATTCTACGCATTGTTTGCTCAATTTCCTAAAAAGAATATAGCCCAAGAATCAACCTATCCTCCAACTACCTCCAACTGAGTGGAGTAACGCATTTCCTTCTATTTATAGCTTCAAAAAGGCTAATTTTTATAGACATTTTATATTTTTGTTGTAGGAAAACTCAACTAAATGAAAAAAATATTCCCACTTTGCAGTTCTGTCAAATACATACATGTCGAGCATATCATCCAACATGTGATTATTCCTTTGCGTTTTCCCATCTATCTCATGATGGTATGTTGTACTAAAGTTCAGATTAGTCCCCAACACCCCAAACAAGGCTTTACAAAATGTGGAGGTGAATTTTGCATCTCTGTTTGAAATTATAATTTTTGTATGCCATGAAGTCCAAAAATGTCTTTCATCAAAATGTTAGCAACTTGTGTAGTCCCAAACGTAGACTCTACTGGTATAAAGTCTGTCGCTTTAGTCAAATTGTCTATCACTATCATAATGGAGTCATGTTGATATTTGGTTTTTGGTAATCTGATCATAAAATCAATGGAGATCACCTCCCACTTCCATTCTGGAATGAGTAAAGGATTTATTTATCATGTCGGATGTTTGTGCTCCACTTTCACTTGTTGACACTCTAAGCATTGCGTCAAATAATCCACTACCTCCTTCATAATACCTGGCCAAATATTTTTTTCCTGAATCCAGTTATCATTTTCTGGTATCCTGAGTGACCAACATATGGTCTCTTATGGTGCTCATCCAGTATCATTTGTTTTAGTACCACGACATTGGGTCTATACAGTCTTTAATGATAAGTAATTAGGCCTTTCAGGTTTAAAGCATACCCTAAAATTTCTTCTTGTTGTATTTTCAACTGCAATTATTGATATTGAGGGTCTTGTTCCACCACTAGTTGCACCTGTTCTTCAAAGCCTATCATGATGCTACTTCATGCACTTGCTATCAAGTAATAAGCATGCCTAGTTAGTCCATCAACAATCTTTATTTATTTTCCCTTGATATTCTATATTTCAAATTCAAATTCACTAAGTAATGCTAACCATACTTCTTGTCTTTCATTTAGATCGGGCTCACCAAAGAAATACTCCAGGTTCTTATGGTCAGTTATCAAAAAAAAATTTGCTAGTAAATAATGCCTCCACATTTTCAAGGCATGTATTACAGCAACTAGTTCTAGGTCATATACAACATAATTTTGTTCATATTTTTTCAGTTTTCTGGACTGATAAGCTATGACAACATTTTATTGCAATATCACACCTCCCAATCCTTCTAAATAAGTATCTCTGGACATCGTAAACTCCTTATTTGGATATGTTATCTTTAAAATAGGAGTTGTTGTAAGCATTTTCTTTAGTTTGTCGAGGGTCTCCTAACATTTTCTTGTTGATTCAAACTTTACTCCCTTCTTCTATAGGTAGATAATGGGGTAAGTTAGCTTTGAAAACCCATCCACAAATCTTCGATAGTACCCAGAAATTCCTATACATGAACGAACTTCTGATACATCTTTTGGTATATGCCAACTCATAATTCCTTTAACTTTCCCAGAGTCCACTACCAACTCATCTTTGGAGATAATATGTCCCAAACATTGAATTATGGGTTTATAAAACTCACTCTTACTGATTTTCACATAAATTTGATGCTCCCTTTGTTAGAAATATTGAGAGGGGGGTGAATCAATATTTCTTTTCAATTGTTACTTCTACCAGTCAGATAACTTAGATTTAGAATACAAAAATGAACAAAAAAAGTAAATGACTTTATTAATATAAACTTTATAATGAATCAAGTACAATATGGGCTCAAACCCTTGATGAAGATAGCCATGCTCTAACCTGTTATATGCCAAGCATGTACTTGGACTTTCCAAGGCACCGACCTTGTCAATTTTGAAGCACCGACCCCAAGGACTCCAATCCTATATCTAATTCAAGCATCGATCTGGTTTCTTGAGGGCTTTGATACTATAGGGATCTAACCCTATCCTTCAAGGCACCAATCCTGTCAGTTTTGGGGCATTGACCCCAAGGACTCCAATCCTTTATTTTCTTTAAGCATAAACTTTGATTCTTGAGGACTTCGATTCTCTAAGGCTTTTCCCTTATTATACAAGGCACCAACCTTGTTGTTTGAGGCTCCAACCTCTCGGCACCAATTCTCTCATCTCGAACCCAGTCTCGTACTTTGTCTATATGTGTTTGATAGTATTTCACTACTCCTAATATCTCCTTCACCGGGCCCTGCCAATGCTCAACTGCATTAGTGTCTCCATGTCATGTGATCAACGACAACCAAGACCTTCACATGAAGGTGTCTCTACCGTTCTTCATGGTACCCAATCAGATTCTCTAAGTCAATTCATGATGACTAATGCACCATGGCTTCACTGTTATCTTCAAGATCACTTAAGGCTTCTCAAGTTTGCAATGTTTGGTCCACGAAATAGTTCTCCAAGACATGAGGTCTTAGAAACTTTCTACAACTCTAAGATACCTGAGGTATTCATTAAACACAAGTCTTAATATCCATGGTTGTATAGTCCCAGGACCACAGTCACCGGTACCAGCTCTAGTATCACTATCCACATAGGTAGCAGTTAGTGATGCATATCTTCATGATTTTTTTTATAATCATTGCATCGAGCCACTTTAGTTCTGAACTTCCACAAGTCCAAGCTTGTGAGGTTTCACACACCCTCCAAGGCACCACAACATATCCAAGGTTTATTTTTTGAGGCTATAGGTCTGCACCTTAGCAATGGTCACAATCACTGTCCCAAACTTCAATGTTTGAACTCAGATAAGAGGTAAGATCCAAGCTCTAAATGAGATTCCACAAGCAAGGATTTTTATATTGTGAGGTTTATATGTTGAGCCCTCTCGTATGTCTGAGCCTTATCCATAAAATTGTGCTTACTTTTCTTTAATGTTTTATTGTTGGTTCAAGATTCAATGATATTCCAACAAACCCGAGCTTCAATCTACAATATCTGAAGTCCAATACAGTACTCCAACGTCTATACGTTTGCAATGGTCCACACACCAAAAGAAATTGATGCTACAAGGTTCAATGAAAAAAAATTAACTACAGGTTCGAGTCTTTTCCATAGATCTGAAAGCCACAGAATAGTCAACACAAAAAATTCAATTTGAAATTCAATAAATTTACTGTGGCGTGGACACCATTTTTTCTCCATTTTTAGAAACTCCCAAATAGAAGTGCACAAGGAGAACCTTCCAAATATTTCTAAACCATGCACATAAATTACCATAGTTTTATAATAACACATGTATCTACAGGTCTGATGAACAAAGATTTATCTTCATTTCTTCAATGGAACCCCATACGCTCCTTTATTTCTTTACCGATATCACTGTGAGCGAGCTTCCATATAGAATTTAAAATGAGCCTAAGTCAAAATCCATTTTTTAGGCTCGAGTTCATCTTTCAGGGATTACAGGTTTTTGAGTTTTGTTTTTAATTAATTCATAGATTTGATTTTTCTTAGTTCATGAGATGTGTACTTTACTCCGTTGTCTATTCCTTGTTTTCAGATCTCTTTCTCAAATTGATTTGAGTTATCATCTTATTAATACGATCTCTTGTGATTCTAATATTTACATAGAAGGAGATATGACATGTCTGTGGTTGAATCGACTTTAAAGTCGTCCATTGACTAGCATATTTCATTCAACGTGATATGTATTCACCATATTATATAATATGGAGCTTGCATGTAATTTGGAGGGTAATGGAGCATATGCATATTATGTAATATGAAGATTGTTATATAATTAGGGCTAATGTATAGGTTTTGCTATAGGATTTTTGAAGGATTACCGGTTTTAAGAGAAATGGTCAAATAAATAGGGATTATGATTAAGTGTAAGGGTTTTATCATGTACCTACATAATTTGACTTATACATCATCTTCATGCTTAGGGTTTTTTTCTATGGTTTGCACGAGGATAGGGAAACATCACATAGGGGTAATTCATGTATTACATGAATATTTACCATTTCCAACAATGCCATATTAACATAATTGACAACCCTGATTAACACCCTTAATGTGTATAACACTAATATGAGATGCTCCTATTTTTCTTCTTCATTTTTAGAGTACACTAGGATGTCATCAATGAAAACTAATATAAATAAGTCAAGATAGTTGTGGAGTACACCCTTCGTTAGACACATGAAGGTTGCAGGTGAATTGTTGAGACCAAAAGGTAACACCACAAATTCATAATGACCATACCAAGCTATAAATGTTGTTTTAGGAATATCCTCATCTTTTAAGCGTAATTGACGATAACCAGTTTGCAAATCAATATTTGAAAAAGTATTTTCTCCACTAACTTGGTCAAACAAATCATCAATCTAGAGTAGGATATATCGTTATTTGATGGTGAACTTATTTATCTACCTATTGTCAATGCACATTCTAAATTTTTCCATTTCTTTTCTTCACAAGAAGTATGCGATCTCTGCATAGTCACACACTTTGTTTGATATAACCCTTATCTAACAGTTCTTATAGCTGCATTTTCAATTATAACAATTCTGGTGTACTCATCCTATATAGAACTCTAGATATAGGTGTAACACCTTGCACTAAATAAATAGATAAATCTACGGCTATCCAAGGGGGTAACTTGGGAATTTCCTCTAGGAAAACATTATGAAATTATCTTATTATAGGTAACATTTCTAAGATTTTTATTTATGTTTGTTTTTCATATTTTTCCACATGAACCATATAAACTTGGCATCCTTTCCTTGTTGTGCTTTGCAACTGTAAGGTAGATATTTGCCTGGTCAAGACTAGTTTTGGTCTTCCTTTTATCAAGAATGGTTGCCCATGCGAGTCGATGAAATTTATAGTTTTTCTAAACAATTAATAATAAATTTTTGTTGTTCTAATCAGTCAATACAAACTAATATATCATATGGTCCTAAAAGAAGCATATTTAATTTTAAATCTATGGAATATCAATTTAAATCCACCATACACACTTTTAATTGATGTGTTAATTTTCAGTTGGTACTAGTGGCCAACTATACCAACCAAGAATTTTGAAAAAAAACTGACTTCAATTTACACTTTTCCAAAATATGAGGGCTAATATATCTTAAACTATCCCCAAGATCCACTAAAAAAAACACAGTTTGGTTTTGGATAGTACCTTTAATTTGAACCATTGTAGGTTGATGTTCAGGTTTCCAATCTTCTAATGTTGCACTAATCCTCGAAATATTTCTGGCCACA
Source organism: Pinus taeda (assembly GCA_000404065.3). Taxonomy (NCBI): domain Eukaryota; kingdom Viridiplantae; phylum Streptophyta; class Pinopsida; order Pinales; family Pinaceae; genus Pinus; species Pinus taeda. The sequence continues at coordinate 227,480 of APFE031269506.1, read as the reverse complement.
TTGTTCACAATAATTACCTCATGTATATCTTAGACATTCTGAATTGATCTGCGATTATGTGGACAATCCCTCAATAGATGTGGTTTTCCATAACCCAAACATTTCAGTGGCTCCCTTTGTCTACCTCCTGTGCTCTTTTGTTAATCAATTCCATGGGTTTTGATCTCGTCTATGACTGTGTCGGTTGGCTTTGGTCTCCTTTATTACAAACAAATCCCTTATGATCTTTCCCAAAACATTTCAGACAAGTAGGATTTTGTCTTTTAATATTCATCCCTCTCTTTAGTTTATCTCTGTTCAGCCATGGTTTGGAACCTTCATTCCAATTTCTGAGTTATATGTAGAAAATTATGGCTTTCGTGACTTCTTCATCCATAGTCCTTGGATTACCAAATTTGATTATTTCATTATACATTGTTGTTACATAGCTCATAAATATATGTACCTTTGATTTTTTGTCTCTTACGTATGGAACATGCCAAAGTGAGTTAGCGAATTTTGTCACAAACTTATCCATAGTAATCTTCCCTAACCTTACTTCACCGAATTCTTTTGCAGGTTTGTCATAGTATCTCAAATAATGAGATTTAATTTTATGTTGAAATTCCTCATAGGAGATTGTCCTCTCATCGAAGAAATGTATAATTTTTGTTCTCTTCGACCACAAGGTGGCTTCCCCTGTAGCTGATAAAAAGCCAGTCTTTCTTTCAAGTTACTTTCATATTCATACACTTGGAAGTATTTGACCATATTTAAAAGCCAAGCTTTTTCATCTTCCTCCCTTTCCCTGTCAAAGGTAGGGGGTTTAATTTTCTGGGATTATCCCTGTAATTCCCTCATTTTTTATCGTTACGACACTTAGAATATATTTTATTAGATTCTTCAACACTTCCATATTTTTCCAGCATTTCCTATGTTTTCCTCCATTTTGACCCTTTCTCGCTCCACACTCTTCTGTCTAGATTTCTCGGTCCATTCGCTAATAAGTTTTTCTTGTTCATCACTAGCTTTTATTAACTGCTCATTACTACTCTAGAGTTGTGCTAATTTTTATTGCATATTTTTAACTATCTCCAAAACCTGAGTGGGTATTTGGGTAATACCTTCCCCTAGTTCCACATATAGACCATCCCCACCAATAATAGCTACGGGACAATTCTCCATCCTTCATTGTGCTCTGCTTCAATTCAACACCCTATGAGAACAAACCAATTACCATAAGTATGTTACATTTACTTCTATTAATTTTAAATTTACAACTATGGTGGTTCCTTTCATCTTAAGCCTAGTGTGGTAACTGAGCTTTGATACCACTTTTCACACCTCTCTTCCAAAGTTTACCTATTTTAATTTTAAATGTCATCAACATGAAAATCAATAGATAATGCATTGTTAATATTTGTTTCTTTATAACCCACTATATATACTTAAAATTACAGTTGTCCTAAGTTCTTGATTTCACGATGATAATAATTTACCATGCTACAAGCACATGGTTTGGAACACCTATACATTACTCAAACATAATAACTATTCACGCCTATATAGATATCCACTTATACTAATCCTTATTACACCTCCATGGTTCAAAGGCACCTAAATGTTTCTAAGCCATATTTTATTTAATCAATCTACCTTACTCCATGCTTCTAGTCACTATGTTAAGCCAATTTCAGTTTTCCTCTAAGTCAATTAATTTAATGTACCCACCAAACTTTAAAGTCCATCATTCAACATCCCACTCATCCTAGGTTACTGCCCATGCAAGGTGACAAATCAAGGAAGGAGTCCATGTGGCATTTCCTTGACGCTACACATCAGCACTGGCCATGTGCCATGAATGTCTGGTCATGTAGTCCCACATCATTTCCAATGTGAAAGGACGTCGATGCCTCAGATCTTACCGCAACTTATATATGGCTCAAGAACATCTTCAATAACCCTAACTTCTCGAGTCTATCACTTCAGCTCATTTTATTTTATGACTCTGCCTCCAGAGCTTAGGGTTTCTTGATGGATTCAGGTGGCCTCTAGTGTGTCCGCTACTGAGTTTTGTCTCAGTCTATAGCACTCAACACCTATTATTCTATTCATTCGATATATTGTCACTTGGTCAATGTTGTCTTGCGTAGAGGTGGTTTTTCATTCCTGATCTACAACATTTTCCTATCATCAAAGGGTTATATATAAACTTATATGAACAATATTATTACCAGGTAACTAACACTCCACCACTCTTTAATTCATCATTTCGATCATTACCTAGCTTATTATTATGCTAGCAAAATTTTGGTTTCATTTTCTCAATTGCTTGACCTTTGTTAATGAAATAGGGTCTCAAGCAAGGCTTCAGTAGACAATGAGAAGGGCATGTTTATTTCCAAGATGAGAACCTCATGTTTAGGTAAATTTGAAACTACCCTTTTGTGTAAAGTTTTGTCTACCCTTGTAATTTTATTTTCCCCACGGCATCCCTAACATATGTCATGGTTCTTGGGAAAGTTTTGCTTATGCATCTGGGATAAGCACCTTCAATTAGAAATCAAAGATAGATAAGATGATAATTCATCTTCTAGTTCTTTACCCATGTAATTATATCATGTGCAGTACTAGATTAAGTTACATACGTTTTGGTGGTTTGATACACATCATTGGCTTTCTATTCAATGTGTTTTTCGCCTCGCAGGTAGCTCTCGACCTGAATCTGGTCCCATGAACCCACTTCGTTTTGAGCATTCGATGGTCGCTTACATAGGTCATTTCACTTATAGGTTGGTGATCTTGATCAATATTCATGTCTTGGGTGACTCTACCACCATTATTAGATGGGAAGGTTCCAAAACCTGTCTTGAACTCACCTTGATATTTAAGTTTATGAGATTTTTTATTCTTCTTCTTGTTGAAAACGGTTGTGTGTAGCTAGGGCCAAAGAGCCGACCCTTGAGCCCAGCCCTTTTCTTTATATTTTATTTATGTACAATACATATTATAAATGGAGGTTTAATGCGAAGGTTCTGGTTGAGCAGTGGCATCATTCTATTACTATGCTCATTGTTAGTGTTGTAATGCGAGTGTTATAGATGGAAATTTCTTTAGTGCTCACACTTTAGGAACTATGTACATATTTTCTTTAATTCTTTGTTGGTCATAGATCATTTAATTATAACATGAGCTAGATTTAAATCTATTCTAATGTTCCCTATTGTATTTTGCGCCAATCTTTCCCAATGGAACTTGTGTTATGATTTATGTTGAAGAAATGAGTGCTTGTTGTTAATGCTTTGTTCGAGATAAATAATTTAGGAATTTTGTGCTCGTTTTTGCTTTACACCTGAGTTGGGGTTTCTCCTTGTATTTATTGTCGTGTACCCATCATAACCTTATGTTGAGAATTATTGTTTTACGATGGATGAAGTTGTACTATGTTATGGCACAACAAATATTAGGTATATAATTACAATTTAAGGATTTTCGCCTCTTTACCCTACTACTTAGTTTTAAAATTCATGTCAAATAATTATGCAGTCGTTCTATAGGTATGTGTATATATTTTTTTCTACAACAAAAGTCTTCTACTATTTTTCTAGCTTGTACTTCTCTTAGGACATATACAGTAAAACTTACCACAAATCTAAAATTGTTTAAATGGAATGCAATACCTTAATTTAGGGTTTCTATCATAATATTTGTCTTACGTATTTCATTTAAAGGTTTCTCGGTTCTGATACAGAATTAATAAAACATTTTAGGACTCCCCTAATGGAAAACCATTAACGCTCATTGTGTTGTGTAAGTCTGATATTTAGAGATTTTGAGGATTCTATTTAGATACAACTAGGATTAATTATTTTTACCTGTGGGTTTTCAATAATTTAAATAAATCGGCAGTAGCTCACAGGGCATTTAGACTTTGGGATGACCTTTGGGATGGTTATTTAATATCTCTTACTAGTTTTCTCATTCTCCTATTTAGACCCAACAAATTCTTCCAACTTACCTGACTTACTGGTACATCTGGGATACTAACAACATGCACTATAATATTAATATTTACAACAATTTCTTACAGTTGTATCATGAAATAAGGATGATAATAGGGGGCTTTATTCCTCATATGATAGGGTTTGTACACTGTTTACACTATGCATGAGAACTATAGTCGTGAAGTAGTAATTTATGTCCCTTTAGTTTACTCTAATGACAATCATGTCACCTCCCCAAGATCAATTCTCATGATTTTACAAGTAATAATTAATGAACATAAAAGATAGAAAGTAATTTTTGTAATATTTTTTCCACCTGTTAGAATTAATTGAACTATAACAATTCTAGATAATAGAAATTGTTATGTCTAATATTAATTCCTGTAATAATTACTACATTATTTCCATCCCATCCTAGTTGAAGTAATTTTAACATCTCTGGTGCATATCATAGATAAATGGTAGAAAGTAACCAAACTCATTACAACTAAAAAGTTTGTACTACAATTAAATCACAACCTACATATTTGTAGAATATAGTTAAATTCATCTAAATTCTCTCAAAGAAATCATCATTATAGAGTTCTTAGAAACATTTTCCTATCTAATGAACTTCTTACATTAACAACCGAAATAGCTTTGATAGAACGATTTTCCTCTCAATCATGAACCTTCTCTTCTAGTTCTCCCTTGTGCTAATAGCCTCCTTCCTCCAAAATCAATAACCTTTGTTGTTCTGGTAAAGGAATTAGTATGCCTCACTTCCCCTAGCACACTCTCCATAATGACATCCCTTTTTTCTAGGTTTTGTCAATCACCATAGCATAGGCTTTTCCTATTTTTTTTAAATGAATTTTTTTTCCCTTTAAAGCTCATATTTTCCACTATACTGTTTTATTCACCCATTCGAATGTAGTTTCCCCCACACTGGGTGATTTCTTATATTTTTCTCTCCCCATCTAATTAATCACATAAATCCACTCCTAGGGTTTATTTAGGAGTGATTTTGGAAAGCTTTATTTCCATCATATCCATTTACACTAGATTAGATATTGGAATACTAATCACAATAATTCATTTGTTATTTTCCAAGTTAGTCCTTCCAAAATGATATTTTAAATTCTTTATGGATCACAGTAGCCCGAATACATAAATGATTCAAATCTATTAATTACATCATCATAGTAATTCAAGAAAGATTAGTTATGGCTTCCATGCCATTACTAACAATAGTTCATCTACTTAAAGAGTATTAACAAGAACACACAGGGGTATTAGACTTGTGAATAGGAAAGAGTTATCAAATTATAATAATGTCACAATAGATATGGACGAGAGTGTAGAGATAACAATGAGAAATATTAGATAAAAAGTTATCACAACAAACAAAACAAAACAATAGAAACTAGTGAAGAAATAAATGCAAATTATTTCTTCTACAGACGCTTAATTAAATCTATATATAATTTCTTCTTTCTTCTTTTCTTTTTCTCTTTTTTCGTCTGTTTTATTTTTTATTCTTTTCTCTCTTAAAAAAAAAATTCAATTCAGTGCTTGTGACTAGGTAAAAGAAGTAGACTCTACACTATGGTTGATTGAAGATATCTATAATAATATAACTAGGAGTACATTTCATGGCATTATCATGGTTACATATCAAACATTGGTGGATAAAGAAAATATGTCAAAATAAATACTTCGTGCAGATTTAATAGAGAAGCATAACTGACAATAACATTTCATGTGCCATCACCGTTAATCAAACAACATGAGTCAAATCCTAAGACAAATATTGGTGTTCTGAATAAATATTTTAAAATAATTCCAAAGCATCAATATGATATCAATGATTGTGAAAAAACTATTTGTTTAAATAGCTTTAGTAGTATAGAAAACATTTGTCCTATTTGTGTAGAGTATCGAATTTTCCCAAACATGACAATTGTAAATTTGTCACGAAAAGATGATGCATTTCCAATAGGAATAATCACAACTATTGAAATTTCTACAATGCACATAGAAATGCAATATGTACTAAAATCAAAGACAAAAACGGAGAGTAGGATAGGGCTAAAGTCAGCTTTGTTTTATTTCAAAATTTTATTGTTAGGAATTTATTATCGATTTGATTATTTTCCCCCTTGCCAAAATAATCAGTTTTCATTGAAATAAAAAGCAAGTTAAAATGTAGAGGTCTGCATATCCCAATATTCAGAGAAAAAAAAATTAAAAAAAATAGATAAAAAAAAATTATTCATCATTTGTTATATGGTTTCCATGTATTTTTTTCAAATGTTTCATATTTAAGACGGTCAAGTACATGATAAACTTGTTTTGACATGTGTTTGGATTCGAAGAGATTTGCAACAAAATGTTTTTGCGTTGATCTTGCTAAGAAATATAGTTAAAAAACAAGAAATTGTTTTCTGCACTTCATAATCGATGTTCATATGTCCATTGAAAACAAGAAAGAAAGTCAGTAGTCTAAAAAAACCTACTTTCCTTTCCAAGTGGAATATGCATGGTAAACTATATCACATTTTTTAAATAGAAATAGATAAAGAATGAGAAATAAAAAAATGCATTTGATTTCATCTTACTAAGCCTCTTTTTTATATATCAATTTTAAAGTATTTCCAAGGATACTTGAAAGTGATTAGTGCATGTAAGAATCCATTTGAGATTGTACGTGCAAGATGTCGTACTACAATTAGAAGTAGTAGAACTATGAATAAAATTATGCTTTACTTCAACGCTTGTAAGTAGGACTCTAGCTTCCTTTATTTTCATCGGCTAAAATGCATCATATATATAAGTGACAAGACTAAAATATAGTGTATTCTAAGGGGAGTCAAACTAGAAAGAGTATTACTTGCATTACAACATTTTTTTTATGAGCAATACTTTGCAGAGAAAACATATGTTATTGAAACCTTGACCAACTTTGAGAGGCATGAAACATTGACAATAGACCATCAAAATGTAGTTGTATGTATACGATGATAGGTTTATGTGTTTACATTGTTAAGAATTTTGGTAATGGCACAATTCTTGTTCTTTGCATTGCCAAGCATTTTAACACTGCCTCAAAATTTCTGATTCAGGAATTGCATTTTTTTGTCGAACAACTTTTTTGTTTTATTCGATATTTGGGATCTAATTTCACATTATATATCAATATAGTATGCCCATGGGAACAATATTAGAAGTGTAATCATCAGAGCGAACAAGATGATTTATTCTACTAATTCAAATGCTAGTATGACATTGTATATAAACGTAATCCATTGAACTATATTTTGATACAACTCTATGTTGTGTACTATATTTTGCCATTTTACTTTCTTATTGTCTCATTTCTTACATTGTTTCATTGATTTAGCAAATTTTCATGTTTTATAACTACTCTGGCACTATTATAAGTTGGTTATGTTATGATTTTTGGTGACATTACTTTACAATAATGGTTTTCTTTGTTATAGTTTCAACCAATCTAGTATTTCTTTCCTATTTAAAATGTTATTCCATACAAGATTTAAACAAATGTATGAGCAAGTCAATGTCATTCAAAGTTGAAACGAAATTCTAAACCAAATAAGAAATATTACGATTAAATTATAAAATATATTGCATTTATACATACACCTCTAATCCATAATAGTTCGATATGGTTTTTTATTTCACTCTTCTAAGAACATTACAATAAATAGCCTTTAGGATATTCTGAAATTCAAAATTGGTTCAGAGAATAGAAAAATTGGTTGTGACTTCGTCACTAATTAACCGTTGTTTATGGAAATTAACACTTCTACTTAATATGCTACTATATTTGAGAACTAATTCCTATGTTCATTTTTTTTAAGAGCTCTCCTCACAACATTCGTACAACATCTAGTACATCTTTGATTCACCTAACCATTTGTTGAAGTTCTAGTATTTTATCCATTAGAATTAAAATATCTTTGCTAACCATTAATATATCTCAACTCAACATTAAGATATCTTTCCTCTTTGCATGCTCATCTCCCTTTGTGCTCCTACCATATTTTCTTTATGCAATTTATTCATTTCTAGTATCAAATTAAAAAAAACAATAGACAAATTATAAAGAAAAAACTTACAACACTTAATAGTTTCATAAAAGAAAAGCAGGCGAGCTACTTATAAGTTAATAATGAGTTCAGAACAGAAGGAACATTGACAATTTTTCTTTAATGGACAATAGTTGTACATATATTGTGTCAGAAGTGATAAGTCATCTAAATCATGAATTGATACCTCAGTTTTGAAACGAAATTTAACTACTATCGGTTTTAATGGTATCCATTAACCATTGATCGTCATCAACATGGCTAGTACTAATTTTCCTAATCTTTAATTAGAAAAGAATGTTGTAAAACTTGTTACTTTAAATCATATATTATTTACTTAAATTCCAACATGACATAGTCCAATTGGTATGATTACGTTTCATGATTAATCTGTCTTACACACTTTTGAAATTGATATCGAGATACTATTTTATTAATATCATGAACCATATTATATTTTCATTAACTAAATCTCCTTTTCTAATAGATAAAAGTATTTTCTATAATTATTAACTGAACCAACATGTATTTGTTACATTTACTATGTAGATTTCCTCATTATCGGCCAACTCTTCCTTTGTAGAAGTAATTTCAGATCCTAGATGTCAATTCATGAGTTAGATGCCTTATTTCCTTATCACATTATCCAAATATTAAGTAAACTATGTTTACTGAAATAAGTAAATTGGGTAACAATTTATAACTATGGTTTCTATGATTTTGCATTAAGCTAAGAGCAAGCATACAAAAACTATTATAAGCTTTCCTACACAACAAAATCTTTGATTGTAAACTCTTAAACAATTTAACAAAACTTTCAACATCCAGAAAACTTGTAATATCATTTCATTGCCAAAAACCATTTGAACATCACTAGAAAAATATGACTAAATAACACTATTCATTTCCATATTGCATTTTCATATAGGTATATCATATTAGAAATAAGATTGAAAATATTTAGTCAAGAAATAACATTTGAAATAGATTGTGTATGGCACTGAAGAACCAGAACCAGGTACATTTACATAAATATCACTTTTCCTATGATCTAAGATACTGGATATGTGTTGGCGCATTGTTTATAGTTGTGGAATTCAAGGTTTGTGACTAACGTTTCTCATTCGTGAAAATAAAGCTCTTCATAGCTCAACTGGCCACAGCCACTTTCAAGTGAGCTTGGGATTTCAACCATTGTGTTTCATTGATTTCACACTACCCCTTGCAACTACTGAGGTAGAATGCACAATAATTGCCAAATAAAATATGTTATAAGCATTAATGTTATACTACAGAAATAAGGAGTATAATATGCAATATTAAACTCCATAAATTATAACTTTTATACTATATATTGGCAACAAATGATTGTGTGAGATTGTACATTAGATTTGAACTTTTCCAGAGTCAAACTCTAAACTTATGCCTGTGTTCCCATAAAAATATATACAAAAGCCTTATGGATTGAATGAAGTGGTACAGCGAATCATAGCTTGAAATCTTCCTTTGCACAATGGCCTTTTTTTGTACTCCATACAACTACCTAGTTTCAACAAAATAACCATAAACAAAGATTTTTCTCAATGATTTAACTTTCTCCACACTGCACACAACCTTTACTCAATTGACTACTGATATTCGAGAATACAAAGATACACATTATTTTATTAAAATGTTATGAAGAGAAAACATGGATTATTTAACACTTCAATATTAGGAATAAAAGCATTATTTAAATTAAAATTATTATAAATAATATCGTATGTATCTATTACTTTCCTAGTTGTTATTGTGAATATAAAATATGAATTATTTAATAATAAAATTTTAGAATAAAATCCTTTAATGTGAAGTCTAGAGATCCGCACAATCAAATCTTCCAAGCTTGTTTTGTATAATGAACTTTGTCTACACTTTTGAACATTTGCGTACTTTCAAGAAGATAACCATAAAAAATCTTCCTCATACAATCGGAAAGTATAAATAACATTTTCTAAAAATTCAAGAACTTTTTTGAAGATATGTAAAAATTGAAATATTGAGCAGCTTTCCCGAAAAAATTGGTTAGAATTCAAAAACACACAGCCAAATAATGCACGGTTAGTGCAACTTGACTGTGAAGAAAAACTAAATGTTTCAAACATTATTTTTGTTTATTTTTATCATTACAATAATTACGTAATAAGATATGTTATCAACAATAATGTTATACTACACAAATAATGAGTACAATATGCAATATTAAATTTGATAAATGGAAATCGATATTGTATATTGGTAATGAAGTGATTATGCAGTGTTTTGTATTAGATTTGAATCTTTTCCTACTTAGCCTCCACACTCATGCACATATTTCAAGAAAAATATTCAAAAGTCTTTGATGCAAAGTGCACAAATCCACACAATGAAAGCTTGAAATCTTCCTCTCCACAATAGCCCTCCTTTGAACTTTTGCATATGTGCCTAATTTTAGCAAGATAGCCATAAAAAAATCTTATGCTCAATGATTCAAACATTGATGTGGTTATAGGTTCTTTGCATAAGAAAACAATTCAACTTTTGCTCAATTGAATAGTGATATTTGGGAATACGAAAATTTGCATTATTTATAACTAAAATATTGGCAATGACAAATATGGATTATTCAATACTAAAATATTATTGATAAAAAAATTATTTATAATTAACACATTACCAATAATATCATATATATGCCCACTTCTCTTAGTCTTATTCAAAAAATGGGGATCCTTTCCATAGACAAGAGTATTCTAACATTGACACTAAGCATTCAATGTGGAATGTAGGGATCCATACCATGAAAGATTGAAAGATTCCTCCACACAATCGACTTTCTCTGCACTTCTACACATATGCCTAATTTTAGAAAAAATTCCATAAACAAACCTTGTGATCAGAGACGCGAAAGTTGATGCGCTTGATATGAAACTCGTGCCTCTATATTATGAAAAATAATTTGGATTGGTCTTCCAGTAAAAGAAAATACAAAGATATACATTATTTATAACTAAAATATTATCAAAAATATCATATAATTCCAATGATTTCTTTAGTTTTATTGTCAACAGCAAGTATCCATTACTTAATACTAAAATATTATCAATAAAATCCTTTAGTGCAAAGTGTAGAGATCCGCACAATGAAAGCATGATTTGCACAATGGAATTCCTCCAAAATTCCTCACATGTCACTAACTTGAAACATATTTCAAAATATCAAGATATGTGATGAGCCCCAATATTGCAACAAGAGTGTTGCAACTCCAAAGGCTACGAACTTCAATTATCAACCTGGTGTTCATACAAACTTAAGAGGGGTTAGTATTGCATGTGCAGGAAACATATTACTCTTCCTAGTTTGACTCGCTTTGATGAAAAAGAAGATAATGAAACAACTTCAAACGAGAAAATATCTAGGTAAGATGCTAGTCCTAAGTTGTAAAAGGTAAATAACAATAAGCAAACCTATTTTACTTTTGCTGGAAAGTAAATGACAACAAGTAAATATATTCTATTTGCAAAAAATTAAAGAATAATGAAAACTAAGCAAATATGATCTATCTTCCTAGAAAGGAAATGGAATTAAAGGAGTCCTATATTATGCTTGCAAGAAGGAAATGACACTTTGTATAAAGTAAATTGCTCAAAGGAAATCTAGACTAATTGTAGAAATCAACTTTCAAGAAGCAAGCAATGTAAGACCTAAAAGGCGACCTAAAATTCCTGAGCTCAACCAAAGTGGCCTCAAAGAATTCATAATATATAAACATAATTCTACCATGAATTTGGAGAGAATCTGGTTAAGGAAGATCTCGAAAACAAATTGCTACAAGACTACTGCTCCTCGAGATAACTTGTCGAATTCCCAAGAAAATAAAATTTAAATGAGATGGGAAATTTTTTATTATTAAGTATGATATCCTAGGACTCCATTAAAAGTGGAATAACTCAAAAATACCCATGTTAACATGTGCTAAAAAATAACAATAAATTACTATAAAAAACATAAATTTTAGATAACCTCCCAAATGCCTAACCTAATCAAGTGAAAATTATATGGCATAAATTTTGTTATTAAATAGAATGTTTTTATGACTAAATAAAAGTGCAATAAACTAAAAATATCCTCATTAACATGTGGCTAAAAATAACATAAAATTACTACTGTTTTGTTATAGGATTGTTGGGAATTTGTATCTATCTACTTTATTAACCAAAGCAAAGTTCTTACAAGGTCTATGAATCTATTATGTTCATTTTTACTATATTGGGATCATGATGGAGTGGCTAGCGGTGTTTAGGAGTGTTGTGGGGAAAATATTAGTGCAATTGGAGGCTTTTTTTGCTAGCGCTACAATAACGATATAGAGTGGTACACGATTGTCCTATTTCCGTACAGGATCCGATCTGAGAGAAATATGTGGGATTAAAAGGTGTTATGAAGCAAAGATTTGGTGGGGTAAATTATGGGAATACTGTATGAATCCCTTTCCAAGCCTAGTTTTCCTTACAAGACCATCCTCCACAGGGCGAGATGCACATGGTAGCATCTAACAAATAAAAAAAAGTGATATTTGTAAACCATATTCTTGAAATAAGTTGCTAGAGAAAGAAGGGAAATTTTGGTGATGAAATGAAAAGTCTAAATTATGATGCTCATACCTATAAAACTATACCCTGAATTGCACACAAGATATAGTGTTCCTTTGATCCCTTAAAATACTACTAAACAAATGATTTAATTACAAAAAACATAGATGAAAAAGGAAACTAATTGAAAATCTAAATATTCCAACAAGAAATCAACTAAAGTTTTTTCTTCCCACAAGAGAGATAATTAACATACTTGCACAAGAAACTTTCTCATAAGTGATATCTACTATAAAGGAAAACAAATACTCATAACTAGATACAAGAAAGAAGATGCTAAATAAAATACAAAAGATGGAGATATTAGAGCCTTTGGGTTGGGCCCTAACCCAATAGGACTCATCCCTCTATAGATGGATTAGACTGAAAATAAGATGGCTTTCATTCATTATCAAAATAACACATAAAAAAAATACTAGGAAACAAAGCCTTCTACTCCTTCTAATCTATTCTCCACTAATTTGAAACCCCTATTGAGATGCTATGTCTCTTTATTTATACAAAAATACTTGAGGGAAAACCTCCTTGAAGAGGGGGAATGTTCTCCTCCAATTTCCTAAAATTGTGAATATGGTTCCCTGATTGAATTCAAATTCCAATGAGGATAGATTATCTGTAAGTCAGTCGATCTCAATATATTCTTTTGGTGAGGATCAACACATCCATACCTTTTCTCAATCAATGGATCTTCAAAATATACTTAATATCTTCATAATATTCCATTCATTTATTGGCAGGTTACAACTGCCTAGATCATCTCATTCTGCATATTTTTTTTGAGTTCACTCATTATTCTCTCAATATTCTATAAAAATTAATAATATTAGGCACATAATAAATAAGGATAAATCAAATTCCTAAGTACACATTAATACTATGAATTAACTCTATAATGTGAAAGTAAAGGAGTTAAATAAATGTTTTAGGTGTCTAAGAAAGACCAAATAGGCCTTATAAAATGTCCAATTTTGGGGCATATCATCTCCCCCTAACTGAAACTTTTTCTTACCCTTGAGCAACTAAATACTTCTATGTGTTCTCCATGTGCCTCTATTTCTGTGGTATCATTGGTTTGCTCATTCCTTTCTCTATATATTGTTATACTCCTTGTTCTTGCTGCTCCACTATCTACACATCCATTTCTTTTTGGTCACCACAGCATCACCTCTATTCTTATTGTTTCCTCCGTTCTTTGAAGTTTTGGGTAGATTCTTGTAGTGCTAAAGGTTAAAGAAATTACTTCCCAATTACTTTGTTATGGTTGGTTTCTCAATCTCGTGCTCCAATAGTGGTCCTGTAGGGTTTGTGGAAGTTGCTACAAGACTATGTGTATTCCTGTAGCAGTCACACAAATCCTTCTAGGATAATAATTCCTTGTAGGAAATACGTCTAAAAATATTGATAATTCATGAGCATAATGTTGTCAAGGGTCAGATACTTCTCCTGTGGTGGAAGGGATGGAGGAAGGGGTGAAAAGTAGCATTTTTCATGGACAAAAGTGGAGATTTTGGTGGAGGAGAGGCAAAGTGGTGTGGAAAATGGATGATGAAGGTGTTTTGGATCCCTCCTCTTTTCCCTAGATGTAAAAAAAAATATTTTAACCCTATTTCTATGCCACTCACAATCCTATAGAAGTTATGCACAATCCTGTAGCAATACAAGACAATCCTATAAAAAACGTATTTAATCCATTTATCTCAAATGGTAGATTGGATTCACCTGAATTTTTTTGATGATGTTGCAATCATCCTTGTGCATATCCCCATAAAAAATGTTTCCCAATGGATGCATGAATCTCACAAAAAATGGAAAATTTTTGTAGGTGATGGAGGCCAATTTCTCGAAATGTCTGCACTTGAATTTGATAAAATACCTTGATCATGCTACCATCATCCTTAAGAATCTCTCCAAGAAACATCTCGGTAAAAAGATGCATAGGATTTTAGATGTGGTAAGAAAAATTTACGCTCTATGTTTTTTCAATCCTATAGCAACCCATAAATTTCATGTAGCAACTATAGGACAACAAGTAAAATAATGGGTAAGGCTTCGAAATGATGGATTCAAGTTGAAAATGGATTGAGGGTGATGGAAATGAGGTTAATGGTGATGAAAACGAGGCTAATGGGAGATGAAAATGAGGTTGGTGGTGATGAAAATGAGGTTAGATGAAAACAAGGCTAATGGTAATGAAAACAAGGCTGGGAAAAGAGTGAGTTTGTCCAATAATTTAGCTTGCAGATGGTTCGATTTATTGGCCCCCAATACTTAGACATATAGAACATAAATTACATAGTACTCATGAATCTTAAAGGATTTGATTACATACATTTCCTACCTATGGAGCTTCTTGATGATGTCGATGCTTTGGATTGAAGACTTGTTTTGCATGTGTTGTTGGAGCCAAAAACTTTGTTACAGGTGTTGCATGGAGGCTTGATACTCTGTTGATGATTGATGTTAGGGGTTTTATACTTCCTTTCTAGCTACTTGGATCTGTGGCTATATCTTCTTGTGCTTCTTTCATGGTTTTCCAACCTTCATTTCCTTGTTGTTGGAGTCTTTTTCAAATGAAATTGATGATGTCAGGGCCCTCCTCATCTCTTCTCTTCAATTCATGCTAAGTAGTGGTGGTTTTCTTGGGATTTTTAAGGTTTCTAAAGGAAGGAGATTTTCTTATAGTAGTCACAAAGACTCCATAAAATCACCATTTATGGAGCTCTTGCTATTTTGGAAACTTAATGGAAATTAGATAAGGTGATGGCACATGTATCCATGGCTAAAACTGGGAAGTAGAGGCATCAAATTTTGACTGTGATGAGGAGGAAGAATCAGTGCTTGAAAAACATACCATATTTTGGAAGTGGTTGAAATCAAAATGTGCTTGATTGGATTGATGGGGAAGGTAATTAGGAGTGTTAAGATGCATTTATTTTCCTCAAATGATGAAGAGAATAAGATCATAATTTTTTTATGTAAACGACTTAGAAATTTATGGGGAAATTTTAGGCCATAAATTAAAGTTCTCAGATTCCAATTTTGATTCGGAGGATAGATATAATATTATTTTATAAGGTAAATGATTCCTTCCCCAAGCCAAGTTTACAAGAAAAAGTTGTTGATGTAGGTTTTTGCTAAAACAAACATATAAATGAAAATACAACGAGCATGAGATAATGTTGTAGGATTGCGAGAGAAGAATTTCAGAACTTCGGATAGATGGGGATACTTTTTTTGAGGCAAAAGACACCTTATCTCCTTTAGAAATAAAATAAAAATGTTCCTATTGTGTCTTTTTAACAAGTCTAATTGTATCTGGTAGCATTATAGGACAATCCTATATCATTTTGAGACCATGCTACAAATGAGCTAGAAATTGATTAAATGGAAGGGGAAAAGCTATGGAATCATGTTAGGAGGATGGAGAGAGGAGAATTGACCTTTTTTTGGCCCTTCTTGAGAAATTTTCACAAGAGGTATGAAGCCCAAGGTTGACTATTTTTGGATTTCGGCTTGCTTGGATACTCATTTGTCTCTTTTCCCTTTTTGTGGTGTTGACCTGTTTCTTTTAATTATGTAGGTAGAAGAGTACCTACATGAAACACATAGACACAACTAGAACAAAAGATATCTTCTCCTTTTATTTTTTCTTTTTTTCTTTAGGCCTACTAGTTGCCTCAATGAGGTTTCCAACTAGCAGGTCTACCTAGGTGCCTCAAGGGAGGTTTTCACCTATGATATTTTTTTCTCTCTTTTCTTTCCTTTCCAACCCATTAAATGCCTAATGGAGGTTTTCAATAAGTGAGCCAATCTGAAGCACCTCAAACGAGGTTTTCACCTAAGATTTTATTTTTCTCTTAGTTTCTTCTCCTCTTTTTCATTTTTCTATTATTCCTCTATACTACTCTACTTGAAAAAATAAAATCTCTTTCAATTGTAGGAATACTTCCAATGGAGCCATGTGCATAACAAGATAATAGATAAAATCATGTGTAGGGTCGAAACATCTACTTTTTCATGTACCTGAATATTAGCGTCCAACTGCTTCGATTTTGATGATGCCAAACATTGTTGAAGAGAGCGCTTCTCCAACTTAGTGATTTTTAGGAACCAAAGTTCAATATAGTTGTGATTCCCTTGTTTTACTAGCTCATGTGGATCATTATCCATGTCTTCATTTTCCATGTCATTCAAATATTCTACTATTTTCTTATTGGTCCCTTAAACACATAAAGGATTTGCTAATAAGAATAGTAGAAATTATTCAATTTCAAGCTCCAATGGATGCTCTCCCTCAACTGTGTTCCATGATTCTTTATACTCCTCTAGATATTTTAATTCTTGATGTTTTTCTTTAGTAGGAGAAAGAGTATTTATTCTTTTCGATACTCTTTTTGATCCAAAATAAATATCATTTGAATCAAGAGGATTTGTTTGGATATTTGGTACCTTAGCATTTTAATTGGGTTGAGTTACTTTATTGTTTGGAATTGGGAATGGTTGTGTAGGTAGATGAGTGGGAGTGGGTGTTTGGAACAGTTGTGGTTGAGGATGTGGTTTTGGTGGAGGTTGATGGGATGGATAGTCTTGAGTGTTGTATGGAGGATATTGAGAGTATTGAGGGAAACATTGATCATCTCATTGAGGATGAAAAGGAGGAATGACATATTGAGGAGGATAAGACCATGAATATCAATCACTCCATTGGGAAGGATACAACCATGGAGACGAAGGTGAGGTGCTAGGTGGAAACAAAGGTTGAAATTTTGCATTGAGAGAGGAGGGGTAGTTCGTATCTTTTTTATATGACTAGGGATGTGCCATGCCTCCTTATAATTTCTCTTCGACACATTCTTCCTCTACCTACACATGATCAAGTTGGGGGTTTGTGGTGTTCAAGAAATATTTTTTTCTTTTTATAAAATTTTGATTCAGAATGCTAATGCAATGGAATGAAATATGCCTAATGTAATTTTTATGTTTTTTCTAAATAGAAAAGAGGGAATAATTTCAAGAACAAGAGAGTGCTTGCTTTGACACCTTCCCTGGAAATGGTGCCAAAAAAGTGATGAGCCCTTGTATTACAACAGTACTGTTGCAACTCTAAGGACTACCACTTAAATTATCAACTAAGGGTTCATACAAACTTAAGAGGGGTCAACATTGTATGTGCAACAGAAGCCTTCCTCTTCCTAGCCTAAATCCCTTTGATGCAAGCGAAATAAGACAATGAAATAACTTAAAATGATCAAATATATAAGTAAGCCACCAATCCTATGTTTCAAAACATAAATAACAATAAGAAAACTTATTCTACTTCTTTCGGAAAGTAAATGGTAGAAAGGAAATATATTCTATTTGTAAAAATTTAAAGCATAATGAAAACTAATCAAATATAATATATCTTGATTAACATGATATGGCATGAAGGAGTCCTATGTTATGCCTGTATAAAGTAAATCGCACTTTGCATAAAGTAAAGTGCCAAAAGGAAATCTAAACTAATCACAGAATTCAACATTTAAGAAGAAAGCAATGTAAGACCTAAATAACGACCTAACCATGACTTATCTGAACTAAAGTGGCCTCAGATAATTCATATGCTATAAATCTACTTACAACATGAATTTGGAGAGAATCTGAGCAAGAAAGATCATGAAAACAAACTGTTATGGTATTGTTATAAGACTGTCATAGGATTGCTACCCCTCAAGATAACTTATCAAATGTCCAAGGGAATCAAATGAAAATGATATGGGAAGATTTTTATTACTAGATAGGATTTCCTAGGACTCCATTACAACTAGAATAACTCAAAAATACCCCTGTTAACATGTGCCAAAAAATATCATAAAATTACTACTCTAAAAACTGGAAATCCTAGAACTAGTGAGCAATCTAGTTAACTTACCAAATGCCTAACCTAAACAAGTAAAAATTCTATGGGGTGAATTTTTTTATTATATAGGAATTTTTTGTGATTCAATCCAAGTGGAATGAACTCAAAAGAGGCTTGTTAACATGCACTAAACAATAGATGAAAACTACTATTCTTTTGCTACAAAGATTGTTGAGAATGATTATCTATCTACTTTATTAACCAAATAAAAGTTCCTACAAGGTATACAAATCCATTTTATTCATTTTTATGGTGTTTGTATCATTACGGGGTGGCTAGGATTGTTCATGAGTGTTGTGGGTCAAATCATATTGCAATTAGAGGCTTTTTTCATAGTCTTGCAAGATCAGGACAAAGTGCTACAAGATTGTCTTGTTTTACTACAGGATCGGATCCAAGAGAAATATGTGGGCTTAAAAGGTGTTATGAAGGAATGATATGATTGAATAAGGTAGAGGAAGAGTATATGAATCCCTTATCAAGCCTAGTGATCACGAGAAGCCCATCTTTCACAAAGAGAGATGCACATAGTAGCCTTTGAGAAATCTGAAAAAAGTGATCTTTGTAAATAGTTTTCTTGAAGAGGTTATTGGAGAAAGAAGGGAAATTTTGGTTATGGAATGGAAAGTTTAAATGATGATTCCTAACACTGTAAACCCATACCCTAACATGCGCACAATATATATTTTCCCTTTGATGCTTCAAAAGACTACCAAACAAAACATTTAATTGCAGAAAACATACATGAAGAAGGACACTAATTCAATATCTAACAACTCAAACAAAAAACTATCTATATTTTTGGATTTCCAACACAATATATACAACCACACTTCCCACAAGGGAGGTGATTAATAGACTTTCACAACCAACTCTCTCATAAGTGAATTATGCCACAAAGGAAAGTAAATACTTCTATCTATGTATAAGAAAAAATATGCATGAATACAATACACAAAAGGGAGAGACTATAGCCTTTGGGTTGGGCCCTAACCCAAGAGGAATCAATCCTCTAAAGATGGATAAGAATGAAAATAATATGGATTTCATTCACTATCAAAATAGTACATAACAAAATAGTAGGAAAAGGATCTTGCTACTTCTCCTAATCTATTCTCCACTAGTTTTAACCCCCTATTGGCATTATAGTCACTTTATTTATACAAAAATACTTGAGTGGAAGCCTCCATAAAGAAGGGGATTGTTTCCCTCTTGTTTCGTGATTGAATTATAATTCCAAGGAGGATACATCTATGTAGGCCAGCCAAGCTCAAGATGCTATTTTGGTGGGGAACAAATCGCTACATTTTCTCAATGAATGGAACTCCAAAATTTTCTTAATATCTTCATAATATTCCATTCATTTATTGGTAGGGAAAACATCCCTAGATTATCTCATTTTGCAGATTTTTTATAGTTCACTCAATATTCTTTGAATATTCTATAAAAAATAATAATATTATGCACATAATAAGCAAGGATAAATCAAATTCCTAAGGAAACATTAATACTATGAATTAAATCCATAATGTGCAAGTAAATGGGTTAAATAAATGTTTTAGGTATCTAGGAAAGACCAAATGCGCCTTATAAAATGTCCAATTTTGGGCCCATCAATTTTCATTATTTAAAATTAAAATTATTATCAATAATCTAAGCATAAATTAGCCATTATTTAATACTAAAATATTAACAATAAAATTATTTAGTGCGAAGTGTAGATATCCACACAATGAAAGCTTCCTCCACACAATGGACTTCCTTTTCACTTCCACACATGCCTAATTTGAAACATATTTGGAAATATGAACATATGCATTATTTTAAATTAAAACATTATCAATAATAGAAGCATAAACAATCTTACTATGAACACCAAATATGGATTTTGTTTTAATATTAAAATATTAGTAAAGACATGCACAATGAGCCTTTGCCTAATTTCAGGAACATAGCATAAACCAACTTTTTCTTCAATAAAATATGGTTTTTTAATCCAAAGGTTTCTTTGAGAAAGGAGGAATATATAGGTAAACATTATTTATAGCTAAAATATCAATATTATTGTGAACACATTAGTTTAGCTATGGAAAAATTTCTACCAGGATGTAGAGGAAACTTTAGTCAGTTTAACTATGAAAAAATTTCAAATTAATATTATTATGTTTCAATGTGAAGAGATTTTATTGTATGCAATATGTGGTATGTATGGGAGAATGGGGGTGCATAGAGAACTTTATTCAGAATGGACAAAATTAATGTTAAACTCTTTCGTTGTGCGAAAGACAGAGTATGTGTGGGAGCACAATTATGTAGATCTCTAATTTTATAGAGCAATTAATCCTTGTGGAGAAGCTTATGAGGGGTGCTGGTAGATAAGCATTATTTACAATTAAAATTTTACCAATAATATCGTATATGTCATTTTCTTGCTAAAATATTAGCAATCTTTTATGTCAATCTTCATTCTACACAATGCTGGAAACATTTGTGAATGAAACAAGATAACAATATATTCCATGAAAAAAGGAAGATTAGTATTGATAGTGTAGTATGTTGTGCATGTGCATAGGTTATGTGCATAGTGCAGTATGTTGTGCATGTGCATAGGTTTTCACTGTAATGCATAGTCAATAGTTGAATGAAATTCGTTATTGACCACACGTAGATTTTTGTGAAAGTTCCCAGAGCTTCCACTGTGGGGAAATAAATGAGGCTCCTTTTCATAGATGGTATTGCTAAATAAACTATGTTGTGTTGTAAAATGAAGTGATTCAATTCATTGCAAAAAAAAAATATGCATTATGCTTTAATACTAGAATATTAGAAATGAAATCTTCAATATGAAGTGTTGAGACCCACACAATGAAGCCTTGAAATATTCCTCTTCATAATGAATTAATTAAATAGCAACAATATAGATTATTTAAAATTAAAATACTATAAATAATATAAGCATAAATAATGCTATTGCAAACAACAAATATGGATTATGTTTTGTTACTCAAAAGTTAGCAGTAAAATCCTTCATTGTGGAGTGCAGAGATCCACATAAAGAAAGCCTAAAAGCTTCCTCCACACAATGAACCTCCTCCACACTTCTGCACATCCCATAACAAAATCTTCTACTCAATGAAATGTGGCTTTGTACAGAATCACTTAAATAATAGTAGTATGCATTTTTTACAATTGAAATATTATCAATAATATAAACAACAAAAAATGTTATTACGAACAATAAATATATATTATGTTTTAGTACTAAAATATTAGCAATGAAAGCCTTAAGTGTGAAGTGTGGAGATCCGCACAATGAAAACTTGAAATCTTCCTCTGCATAACGAACCTTCTTTGTACTTCTGCACAACACATTAACAAAGATTTTGCTTAATGAAATGTGGTTTTGTATAGAATCAATGAAATAGTAGTAGTATGCATTATTTACAATCATAAACTATGTTATTGCGAACAACAAATATGGACTATGTTTTAATAACGAAACATTAGTAATGGAAGCCCTTGGCTTGGGATGCAGAAATCCACACAATGAAAAGTTGAAAGATGCTTCCACACAATGAAGTTTCTCTACAATTTTGTACATCTAATAAACAAATTTTTTTTAATGCAAAGTTCGAATATTTGCATAAAGAGCACTTCCTCACAACATCCTAACCAAATAGATATTCTAAAAGACAAGGATAAGCATTATTTACAATTGAAATATTACCAATAATAGTGTATACATAAACCGCTGACTAAAATATTAGCAATAAATCCCTTTAATGCGAACATACCTATCAATTAATAACAACAATGTGAATGGTTGACTGAAATGCGTAAATATGAAGATAAACATTATGTACAACTAAAATATTACCAGCAATATCATATATGTCAATCTATTATTAAAATATTATAAATAAAAGCCTTTAATGCAACTGTATTTATTAATTAATAAGGTTGGTTGAAAGGCGTTATTGAGTATGGAAGAAACTATTTACATTAGTGGATAGAGTTTTCACTGTGTGAAAAAATTCATGCAAAGAGAATCAATTAAATAGCAATAGAGGGAGGGATTATGTTGTGGCACAATTATTAGTAATGTCTGGTTTAATTAGCTAGTTTTGTTAATCAAGACTTGATTAGTTATTACCAACACTAAATAAATTTATCCAAACTTTAGGTTCACTTAATTCATTACTAATATATCAATTAAAAAAACATAGAATCCAAACCGGATACCAAAATCTTCATAAGCCCATCACTCTTCGATCATTATACTTGTTGCTTTCTAATTATGCTCATTGCATTATATGCTTGTTGCATGGAAGAGTCATAATTATTATTGCAACTATGATTCTCGGGTTATCTGTATGGTTATTATTTGATTATTTTTATGTGGATCAGGAGATGATGTATCAATGTGTTAATTAAGATGTTGTAGTGGAAGTTTAGATCAAATAATAATAATAATAATAATAAAACATACTTTTGGTAATTAAAAGGTAATGAAATGTAAAAAATAACAAAAGATAATAAAAATAATAAGTAATTCAATTCAATGTGTTATGTTGTAATTTCCTTTTTGTTAATAAAATTATAAACAATTTCTTTGGCAAAAAATCATAACATGAATATCACATTAAAAGAAATTTAAGGAATGATCATTCATATTGGTAACCATAAAGGAAGTTTAGTAATAAACATATAATTAGAAATAAGAATATTTCTATATATAGAGATGTGAGATATGTATATAAATTATAAATAGTAACTATAAATCAATATCCATTTTACCATACATTTGTTAATTATGTTTAATACTAGTCAAAATTCATCTGGAGGTATCATCCTACAACCTATGGTTTCTAAAGTTCTTTGATTGTGGTCTCTGACTACATAGATGAAGTGTGGAGAGGGAGGGGTTCCATCCCCATCTTATGAAAATGTGATTTCAAGGGTTGAACATGTATTGGATCTAATCGGATATGTGTGCAACGCACACTAGCAAGGTGCATAACTAGAGGAAGTTGTGTGGCACCTTGTTGTCTTGGTAAATCCTCTCTGCGGATAGAGATGATCCCTTTAGCCCATGAGTGTGTTTAGCAACCGAAGTGGCAATGTACTAGACAAATTCCTAATTTCCAATTGAAAATAGAGGCAAAGAAGAAGGCCTACCTTGTTCTGATGCTACTTCGATCTCCTTTGTTGAAGACCTTGAATCACTTGTGTCACGGGTTTGTTCCTGCTGCTCTCAGTTTTTATGCACATGCACAAGGGATCAAGACACAACAATACATTCAAATACATATAGAATATTCAAAAGAAACCTAATTATACATGAGCATACAGATTTATGGAAAATGAACCAGCAGTTGCATATTAATAAAAAATAAGGGGAAGCATACAACCAAGCCTTGATGTTGATAAGCTCTCCTTGAATTCATATCCAATTCCAAGCTAGGCTCTCCAAACACTCCTTCTCGAAGCCAAATGAGTAGCATATAGGCACAATCTTAGCATAAGGGTGCAAATAGGCATAGACCAACCAGCCTCTAACCATTTGGGAATGGGAGAGGATGAATATATAGGCTAGGAAAGGGAGTTAGGACCTCTCTAAAGATAGTATTAAGTCCTCATCTCAAGGAGGTAGCTCATAGGGATAAGATTAGGAGGTTGAGTAGGGAGAATTCGACCTCATCTACACTGAACAACCTCCAGGCGGCCACTCTGGAAGCTTCTAGATCACGAAGCTTCTCATCCTCTTTGGGAAATTTTTCTTTTTGCGAGCATCGCAGGTATATGAGAAAATAGAGAGATGCAATCATGGGTTTGGTATAGTCAAACAAGTGACCAGCATGGCTTTTAGACTCATAAGAGCGATGATTCTCAAATTAGAGTTTAATAGCTTTTTCCTTGAAGGGAAGCTTAAGGCATTTTCCAATCAAGATATTAGGAATCATCTGAACTGCACATATGAATGAGTACACTACATTATGGTCATGTTTCGGGCTCTTTGGGGTATTTCATAGGGAAGTGGAGGAGGTGTGCCAAAATACTATGTAACAGATGCCTTATAAAGCATGAAGGAAAAACGAGGAGTGATGGCTAAGATGCTTTCCGAGATTTTGTAAGGACGAGGACAATCACCATCAGGAGACCTACAAATCAAGGATGTGTATACATATACATAGATGATATCAAAACATGAATCGATGTTATGGACGTGGCCATTTGGATAGTAAGGACTATATGAAAGGATCCATGGCCTGGGTGCAACCATTCAATACAGGAGGATCATTTGTAATCTAAGATCCAAGGCATAGATGCAGCCATTTGATATAGAGGAATCATCATAAATGTAAAGTCCCACGGTTTGATCACATCCATTCGTATAGTAGAAACATGTGTACAATCTTGAACAATACATAACTCCATGCATTCTAAGTCATATCAAACAAAACTCAGGGTCTTGTGCTCCATCCCAACCCGATTAAAGTATGAATTCTAACATAAAAATGAATGTGTCACAATCAAACATGCTAGAAAACAACTTGATTACTGACCATTGATGTGGACCATTAACAGGCACAAGAGGATTCACCCATAATGACAATGGATCTCAAGGTATGACAATACAATCCATGAATGTGATAGCGAAGTTGAAGTCGAACAATCGTGGAATCACTGAGTTGAAGGAAAATAGTGAAAACCTATAATTGGGTGCGACGAACTTCCCATTAGGGCATGCAAGTTGTAAGGTACTGAAAGGGAGTTTGTAAGTCATCTTCCTGGATAATGAGCTGAAGTCGACAGGAAGAGAACCATTGAAGGAGGGTCATAATGAGTTTCCCATCATTAGCATGAAACAAGGAATAAAGTGGAATGAAATGAGTATGATCAAATACTCTAACAATGGGTCAGACAATGTATAGGTAAATAACTGTAGATATGACTTATCTTGAACATATTGGTGACACAACTCTAGAGTGTGAGAGAATTATACTGAACATAGGACTAAGGGTCATAATGACAAAGTGAAATAGTTAGATGAGAGGAAAATTGGATCACCAAAACCTGGAAAGATAAGTGACTAAGGGAAGATAAAGATATCCCAAACCTAGCATAAGATGCAGATGAGTGTCATGTTGAAGAGGATACCATATTCTTGTCGTATAAGTTCACCCTTCAGATGAATCCATCCTAGTAAGTTTTACGACTCCTAGGAAGAAGAATCTTGGTCTCATCATGGTGACAAGTCTTTTGCTATTTAATTTTTTACGAGTCTAATGGAAGGATAACTCAGTATCTTTTACATATTTAGAGAGTTTGAAAAAGAGACAAAAAAAAGAAAACTCCATCAGGTCACTTTTCATAATTTGTCTCTCGAACCTAAAAAGCTAGAAAACAATATTTGAGAGAACCTCTCAGCCATGTTCGACTGAGGTGTTCCTTTTTCATAGAATAGTCTATATCAATCCAGAAAAGGGTTAAACTTATACTAAGTATATGTAATTTCATTTACTTTTACGAGTTTAAAATGATAAGTACTTGGTAATATTTTCATACTTTTGGAGTCTGAAAAGAGCTGAAAGGGGACTCCACCTGGAGGAACGAGTGGTATAAAAGGATAAAAACTGCTTCCGGTCATGATAAAACTACTCAAAACATGTAATGGTCAAGGGCCTCACTAATAATAACACTCATCGTAGTTATTCCTCAAACCTAGGTAAAAAAACCAAGTGAAATCATATGATCAGCGAAGGAGATGGTGAAGATGGAATGAAAAAACCAAGGCTCATTTGGAAAGACAGGCTGATAAAAACTATAATCATGAGATGTAAAATGGGAATGGTTTCATTTTTACAAAAGATTGAAACATGAGAAACTATGCTTGAGTATACTTTTAATATGGTTTATTTTTACACCAAATTGAAACCAAGAGAAACTATGCTTGGATTTGGTTTCATTTTTACACAAGCTTGAAACGGAAAGAAACTATGCCTGGATTTGGATTCATTTTTACATAAGCTTGAAACAAAGATAAAATTTGCTTGGATTTGGTTCATTTGTACACAAGGTTGAAATAAAGATAAATTATGCTTGAGATGATTTTTTATTTCCCCAACATAATGACTCAATTCGAGGTACATGCCACCTAAGCTTCATTTCATTGTCCTAAGTAGACTACTAGTTACTAACAAGTGGATGGAATGAAGGTTTACTTACAAGATCAGGTGAGGCTCAACTCAGAAGGGGATTTGTTTCATTTTTTAACGATCTTGACACAAGAAAATAACCATGTTGAAGATACCTATTTCAAATTTTACCGAGCTTGACACAAGAAAAGGAACTCTACTCGACATCCATTGTTTGATTTTTAAGCAGCTTGACACAAGACAAGGAGCTCTCCTCCAAATCCCTTGTTTCATTTTTTAAAGAGCTTGAAAAAAGACAAGGAACTCTTCTCCATATCCATTTATCATAGACCAAAAGAGGCGATGGCTTCTAAAAGGTTCTCATAAAATGGGAGAACAACACTCTACAAGGGATACATGGAATACTACATCACCTAATAGATCATCAGTAGATGAGGACATGGAATAGGTGGCCACATAATTAACATGTGGCAGGGATGATACCACTTGCACATAAGAACCATTTATGGATGATGGTGGAGTGGGATCTGATTCAGGGCCAATGAATGTAAGTTGATCAATGATCACAGTGCTTCCTTCATGCGGGAAACACATCACTTCAAAGAGGGAAGAAACAATACCTCCCACAACGTAAACAGAGTCATTACCAAGGATTAGATTAAAATATAAAGGGCATTGGACAACCATCACGTCTATATAGATAGTCTTTCCTCCCAAAGTAATAGGTAACTTAGGAAGGATCCCTAACGGTTTACTGGTTCCTTCGTTAAAAACTAACAGATTCTGGGTGATAGTAACAAGTTGAGGAGAACCTAAATCTTGCCAAGCAGTTGAGGACAAGATGTTAACAGATGCGCCCTCATCTATGACTGCGCTAGATATGGCCATATGGTAAGCATGTACTATAATCTAGAAAGGCACATAAGATGGAAGATGATACCTTGTCAATCGACTCCAATCAAAAGGAGTGACTAAACTACTCAGAGGGGATGTTGTAGGAATGTAAGCACTATCCTCTCGCTATATGGGAACATGAGAACTACTCTCATGCACCTAGGGAATGGGAAGATTTCCCTCCAGTTCATTTTAAATTGAAGAAACAAGAAGAACCTAAGCAGTATGAGGTTCACTCTCTACCGAAAAGGTAGGGTTAAATAAAGGTGGAGTCAATTCTACTAGTTTCTCCACCAATGGTTGGTCGAGAACAGACTCATGAGACTCACTTTCAAAGAGAGTGGGGTTGACGAAAGATGACTTTTGATCAATCACTAGATCAATTAGAGAAGGATCAGGGGAAAGCTTTCGATACCTAGTCGGAATACAAGGTTGAGAGGATGTAAGGTTTTCCAATTCTTTGGAAGCCTCATCCACAAGAGGAAAAAGGTGAATGGGATGATTACCTTCACACAACATGAACTTTGACTTTTCGCTTTTTCCCATGAGCTTTAATGTTACTACTTGAGGGTCTGTCACTAGCATGATTGCCATAGGCTGATGACAAAGGTTGATGTGAACCTATAGACCACACATCTAAGACCTTGGGAATACGAGGACAATTCTGAAGAAGGTGGTCAACCTTACATAACATGTAAGGGCATTTTACTTTATGCGAGTGGTTTGAATATTTTTCTACATTACTTGCATACGTATAAATGAATGATTGGTTGTCCCCTTGCTTATTTTTATTATTATTCTTCGCCCTCTTCTTCTTCTTCTTCTTAGCTTCTTGGTTACTAGAATCCAGACTTTCACTAGGCAAAGAGGAAGAATGTGGACAAGAGACAGGCGAAGAAGGCGAGGGGTCAAATCTAAGATCATCATGGTGTTGATGTTGTTCATGTGGAGGAGAACTTGGCAGAAGAGCAGTTTGGACACTCGGAATCACCCAGGTCGAAAATAACCAAACTGCCCAGCCAATTGTCAATCCGGGAAGGGCCAATGTTGCCATATAAGGAGCACCGATATTTCCAAAAGAAGGAAGAAGACTAGGATTCACATCAGAGGGGTTTCCTTGACTAGTAGACTCAGGAGATGTTTCTATTAGTATCAAAATAAGATCTACTACGAAGTATTTCCATAGGAAGGATGTTCTGTGGTTAATTAATTTTATAGTTTGAAACAAACACTTTTCCTTTGCATGTTTTAAGAGTCGAGAAAATGATGAAATGTGACTCTAGTCACTTTCGAAGGTTTAGCGAGCTTGAAAGGCCAAGTGCTCGATGATCTTTTGAAGTTTAATGAGTAAGAAAAGATCTAGATGACTAATGATACTCTAGGAAAAAGGGATTACCAAGTAATCGTTAACTGCAATATACACCTTAGAAAATAATATTACTAGGGACTTGATGTACATGCATGCAATCTCCTCGAATGTTGTTTTCGGTGTACCATGTTTCCAGGGTGACAAACTTGGGTTCCTATGGATAAAGGTTTGCAACTTATCAGGGTCTCCCTTTATATACTTGATCTTATGGGGAGCACAAGTCCATGCTATCATTGTCTAATGAAAGACTGAACGACAACTGCTAGGTTTTATAGATACCGGAAAACATCTCCAGCGTAGACCACTCAGTATGAATGTTAATGTTTCAAATTCTCCTTATATTAATTGATATATTTTAGAATTAATCTTGAAATTATGTTTCGGTTTTAAGTCTCAAAACGATGTCACCTGAAAACCTATGATGCAACTATATGAAAAAAGGAGATTTTCCACTTCAATGAAAGCTAGAATAACCAAAGGAATAAATTTCAACCAATAATGAATCAAACAAAATGCATCATGCAAAATTCCTTCCAATAACTTTCACTTTCGTCTTCCCAATGCAATGCCAAAAATAAAAATGGTTTGGAATTTTAAATATCTTAAATGAAACTTTTTCAAAAGAAAAATGGTTTTACTTTACAAAGATGAACTTATATGAATTATGCTTTTCATTCCATTTTGAATGATTTGATGCACCTAATACCATTTTTAGCTTTCAATCACTAAAAAATGTGATTTATTTTCAATGATGAATCTCAAAAAATAACTTTTCAAAACAACTAATCTAATGCATTTTCACGAAAAGGAGATTTTGAAATACAAGCTAAAACAAATACAAAATGATGTTTCCAATGATTTCCACAGAAAACAACACTTAGTCAATTAGCAAAACAGACATCTAAATGACACCAACAAGCAGCAAGTGATGATCGATTGAATAGAAACCTTAGAACTCAATCAGATTTCACTTCAAAGCTAATGAGACAAATTTTGCAAATTAATCAAGATAATCAATCAAAACCATCATAGATACTATGGAAAATCACTGATAAAGGATATAAAGACTGAAAACAAGAAGAAAAACCTTATTTTTTCGTACGCTTTGGGATCACTACATCTGTCATAGGAGAAACAATGATAATCACGACCGTCACTAAAACATCCGCGATGTCATCGTGAATGTGAGAGAAAAACTAGCGATGGGTGAAACAAATGAAGAAAAAATAAGAAATCTTCAAGACTAGACAAAAATCAATGTGCTCAAGCAATCAAAAGCAAGTGAAAATAGTTACAAAAAACCAAACCAACTGGAAAACTGACGATTGGCCAAACTCATCACAAATCCAAGGGGAAGGATTGAATGGAAAGGGTTATAGCTTCCCCAGTGGAGTTGCCATTTTTTGTCTAGGTAAATCCTCTCTACGGAGATACACAATCCCTCTGGCCCAGTGAGTGGGTCTAGAAAATGAAGTGACAATCTACTAGACATTTTCCTAAGTTGTAATTGAAAATAGAGACGAAGAAGCTGACCTACCTCATTCTGATGCTATTTCGATCTCCTTTGTTGAAGACCTTGAATCACTTGCATCATGGGCTCATTCCTACTTCTCCCACTATTTATGCACCTACACAAGGGATCAAGACACAACAAGGCATGCAAATACAAATAGCATATTCAAAACAACCTACTTAACTATTGAAGTAATGTTAAGATAAATGATACATAAGCATACACCTTTAGGGAAAATGAACCAGCAGTTGTATATTAATAGAAAATAATGGGAAGCATACAACCAAGCCTTGATGTTGATAAGCTCTCCTTGAATTAATATCCAATTCCAAGCTAGGCTCTCCAAGCACTCCTTCTCCAAGCCAAATGAGTAGCATATAGGCACAATCTTAGCATAAGGGTGCAAATAGGCATAGACCAACCAACCTCTAACCATTGAGAATGGGAGAGGATGAATATATAGCCTGGGAAATGAAGTTAGGACCTCTCCAAAAATATGATTAGGTCCTCATCTCAAAGAGGTAGCTCATAGGGGTAAGATAAAGAGGATAATTTGGGATAATTCGACCTCATCTATGTCGAACAACCTCCAGCTGGCTGCTCTCGAAGCTTCTAGATCACAAAGCTTCTCATCCTCTTTGGTAAAATTTTATTTTTGGGATCATCATGGATATATGAGAAAATATAGTGATGACATCATGGTTCTGGTATAGCGTAATAGGTGACCATTGCAGTTTTTAGACTCATAGGAGCGACGATTCTCAAATTAGGGTTTAAGAGTTATTTCCTTCAAGGGAATCTCAAAGAATTTTCCA
Source organism: Pinus taeda (assembly GCA_000404065.3). NCBI lineage: Eukaryota > Viridiplantae > Streptophyta > Pinopsida > Pinales > Pinaceae > Pinus > Pinus taeda. Next base: position 196,087 of record APFE031269506.1, on the reverse strand, counting down.
ATCAATGTCTTAAGAAGGATCTAAACTACATATATGAATGAGTACACTGCATTATGGTAATGTTTCAAGCACTTCGGGGTATGTCACAAGGAAGTGTAGGAGGTGTGCCAAAATATTGTGTAACACACCCTAGTTCCTCTAGTAAGAAACTGGATGGAGTTGTCTGGAAATCCAATGGATGAATTCATTGCAATACAGAAGCTACCACAAAACAAGAATTTTGATTCAAATAATAAATAATGTAAGAATTTACAGGGTAAGTTCCTCAGAAAGAACACCAAAATGACACCGCTCACAAACTGGTCACAAATCAATACACCAGTATTTTGAAGTGGTTAAAACCCTCAAAGAGGGAAACAGTCCAAGGCCTGAGCCAACGCAGCCACTTCAGGCAATTTATTAATAAAAGAATGAAAATTTACATAAGCTTCTCTCGTGAACGGTTAACCTACAAATGACCCTCCATGCGCTTTAAATAGAATTCATGGACCAATCGGGTGTCAAGCCACGGATCAAGTGTCGGTAATACCGAGGAGAGAATGAACCGTCGGATCACTACATATCGTGACCGTCGGATTGTAAGTTACAAATGTACATAGTAAAGAAACACACTTTACCTAACTCTATACTAGACCAAGTTATACTTAACTATTCCTATGTGTCGGAATATCCTAACATCCCCCCTTAAGAACAACTTGGGATAGGATTGAAGGATTTACAAATATGACACAATAGGAGAAGGAAGGAGGCACTAGATCCTTCCCCCCTTAGTGACAACTTCCTGAACTCCAACCATAAATCGAAGTTTAGTAAACTTCACCTCTGTGAGAGCCTTTATAAAGATGTCTGCAACTTGATCTGTTGAACAATATTGCACTTCAAGAACATGGTCATGAATGAGCTTTCTGATGAAGTGTATGTGTATTTCAATGTGTTTGCTACGCTGATGCTGAACTGGATATTTGCGAAGCTAAATGGCACTTTTATTATCACACCAAAGTGTAGTCGAATGTTGCTGCTGAAAGCCAAAATCTGATAGTATCTAACGAAGCCACATAGCTTCCTTACTAGCTTCTATGGCACCATGATACTCTGCTTCTACTAAAGAAAGAGAAATGGTAGCTTGTTTCTTGCAAGCCCATGTAATAGGTCATAAACCAAGCGTGAACACATAACCTGCAGTAGAATTCTGATCATCAGGGTCACCAGCCCAATCGGAATCAGTGAAACCAACCAATAGAGGAGATGCTTCGGCACTGTAATGAATGCCAAACTGAACTGTACCTCGAACATAATGAAGTATTCTTTTAGCTGCTTTCCAATGACTTTCACGTGGGTTTTTCATAAACTGAGCAATAAGACCAACAACAAAGGAAAGGTCAGGATGAGTATGGGTTAGATACAAAAGTTTCCCTACAAGTTGACGGTATAAGGTAGCATCAACTTGAAGGGAAGTACAAGTGACTGAAAGTTTGACTTCAGAATGAAAGGGAGAAGGAGCTGGTTTACAATCTTCCATGTGAAAAAAGCGTAGAAGATCACAGGCATACTTAGATTGGGAGAGGAAAATACCTTCCTTGGATTGCAAGACTTGAAGACCGAGAAAACAATGTAAGTGTCCTAAGTCTGTCATTTCAAACTTCTATTTAAGGCTAGAATTCACATGGTTAATAAGGTTGGGATCACTACCAGTGAGGATAAGATCATCAGCATAGAGAACAAGAATGAGAAGAGACTTACCCACTTTCTTGGTGTAGACAGTATTGTCAGAATGACACCTAGAAAAGCCAGATTCTAAGAGAAAGCTATCCATTTTGGCATACCAAGCCCGAGGAGCTTGCTTGAGACCATAAAGGGATTTCTTAAGCCGACATACAAGGCTAGAGTTTCTTTGTATAAACCCAATAGGTTGTTCCATGTATATTTCTTCATGCAAGTCCCCATGCAAGAAGCCGGATTTAACATTCATCTGATGGACTTCCCATTTGAAAGAGGCAGCAAGGGGAAGAACAAGGCAGACAGAGTTGATTTTGGCAACAGGGGAGAAGGTTTCAGTATAGTCAATGCCTTCAACTTGTGAGAAGCCCTTAGCAACAAGACGAGCTTTATGTTTATCAACTTTCCCATCTGGTCCATACTTGGTTCTGTAAACCCATTTACATCTAACAAGTTTTCATCCCTTTGGTAGAGGAACAAGATCCCATGTATCATTTGCCAATAATGAACGATATTCTTCATTCATATCTGCGTCCCAATGTGGATAGCCTGAAGCTTCTGCAAATGTGTCAGGATCATAATTTGCTGAGACTTGAGCCAGTAAAGAAGAGGCTCTTTCGAACTGAGAACGTGTATGACGTTGATCTGTAGGATCACCGGCAAGATCAACTGCTCCATTCCGAGTAGCTTGGACCCATTTTGGAAGTGAAGGAGCTAAAGGAGGATCCTGAGAAGGTGGGGGAGGATTGTCATCCTCACTTTCATCATCTGAAGAAGAAATATGTTCAAAAG
>APFE031269506.1:134635-160058 GCA_000404065.3 Pinus taeda | reverse complement strand
ATTGGGTTTCCACCTTATATCTGGTGTTCTTTGATGTGACTGTCTGTTTTTCTTATTCATGCTCATTGTTTTATGGTACTGATATGCAAAAATAATTCAAAGTATAAATAAGGAAGAATTGTTAAAAGGGATAGATAATACTGATTCACCCCCCCTCTCAGTATTATTTTCAACAATGTCTTCGTCGGGATATGGCTAGCTAGGGCATACGTGCTTTGAGGTATTCCTTCGAATGCTACAGAAATTGTGGCAATTATGCACGACCTATCCACATTACATCAAAACTTAAATTGGGTTGAATAGCTAGGAGATTGAGGAGCCTCTGCATCACCCCTTGGACTTGTGGTCTGCATGCATCCTCTTCCGCTGTGGGTGGCAGGATAGTATCCTGGGAAGTGAGTTGCAGAAGAGGGGGAATAAGCAGCAGAGGGGGTAGATTCTGAGTGGGACTGGGATGGAGGCTGAATTATATTGCCTCTGTTGCCACCCCTCTGGCAGCGCATTCGATGGCACAACCGAGGCATGCTAAACTAGCTTGAACGGAATAAGTTGGGATGAGGAAGGGTGTAGACAGGGGTGAAATTGCTAGAGGGGGCCAAAGGAGCAGAGGTATTCAGATCAGTGCCAAGGTGAAGTTTCAAAGTATCAGAGTGTAGGCTGTGAAGGGTATTGAACGATAAATGGGAAGTCTCATCCAGATTAGGCTCACCTCTTATCCCTGAAGTCATGCACAAGCTCGGCTCTGGGCATCAAGGAGAGAGATAATATTCAAAGGAGAATGAGTATGGGGGAAGCAATCTGAGAGCATCATCTTAACCAATAGAGAAAATTTACCTCATCCTACGCACTACATTAAATCTTCATAAATGCTTGCAGTAGAGTTCTGGAGGGAAGCATGGCCGAATAGTTTTCTTCGCCACTTGTTGTCCCTTTTCTGTTGTGCTATGACATTGCATTTATTCACCCGCATCCAGGAGTTCTCCCTCATGCTGCACCAGGTCAATGCATTCCTGTAGATGAGAGATATCATTTATAATATCAAACAAGTTGACAATTAAGACTCAATCACTATCCACTCCCAGATTTGCTAGATGATCCACCACTTTGTTGGTTTCCCTTTTGACATGATGGAAGGTGATAGCTCTATTAATTAGGGGCCAACGTTCGATGATCTCCAATCTAGCTGCTAATCTCCAGCTATCAGCTACTTTGTAAGTAGGAGTGCCTTGGAGGATTTAATTGGCTATGTTGATAAGGATTTGAGAATCTCCTTCTATTACTATAGGAAAAAAACCATGTTGCTGAGCTAAAAAAAGTCCTTGCCATAATCCTTCTAGTTTAGTTGAATTATTCGTATCCCAGCCTATCGATCTAAAGAAGAGTTTGAGAGGCCTACCTCTATGATCTCTGAAGATGCCACCATATCTAGCCTTGCCTGGGTTGCCTTTGGATGCTCCATCAAAATTTAATTGTATCATTCCTTAGGGAGGAGGTTACCATGTACTTGATGCACTAGGAATCTGAGAGAGGTTTTTGGGGAGTTCAAGAGTCTGGGTAAGTCGAAGTTGCCAATTCTCCCAAATATTATTTTCTTGAGGAAGGGTAGGCAAGTCCTCTTCATGCCAGATTTGAAGTGCCATCATTTCTTGTAGAGTGTTACATAAATTACTCCATATGATCTCAAGAGGGGTGCCTTGGTTTTTGAAAATGTGTTTGTTTCTTTCCTTTCATAAAGTCCAAATGAGAAGGTCGGGCATAATTTTCCATAGAAATTTTAGTAATCTACTTTTGTAAGGATCAATTCTCTAGTTCTAGATGGTCTTGGTGATATCCCCTATTTCTTTGCTGCTTCTTTGACATCTAAATTCTATTTTCTCCCAGATTTTATTAGCTACGTAGCATGTGTCCATAAGATGTTGTATTGTCTCTTCCTATTGGTTGCAATTAGGGCATCTTGAGGGTCTGTGGAATTTTTTTTCCTTAGATTGTCCCAAATGAGTATCCTTCTTTGACATAACAGCCAGAGAAAAGAAGAGATCTTGGGCAAAATACCAGGAGACCAAATTTTTTCCCGAATGGGATCTTTCAAGTCCTGAGTTCGAGGCATGAGGTTGTATGCCTCCTTAGTAGTGAAAATTCCCCTTGGGGTATATCCCCATCTTAGTATATCCTTCTTGTCTGAGAATTGTATTTTCCTAGTAATGAGTTTTGTGTTAATCTCATTGTGGAGTTGCTCTGTGCCTTGTTCTATAATTTGTTCTACAGTTATCCATTGTCTCTATCCATGATTAATAACTGGGGTCCAGTGTTGATTAACATTTTCCTTCTGTTGTGTTTCCCAATCTACTGTATGTGGAAAATTGTACATATTGCTTAGTCATGGTTTTTGTTGCCAGGAGTCAACCCAAAATTAGGCGTTGCTACCATCTCTAAATTTCCAAAAACTATGCTATTGTATTAGGGCGCTCTGCTGTCTTGCTGCATTCCAGATCAGTGAGCCTTTTTCATTGGTTATAAGTTTGATTAAATCTTCTAGCGGTTTTTTATTTGCATATTTGGCAGTCCAAAGAGTGACCTATGGTGTATTCAGAGCTAGAGCCATTTCCACCATATGTTTTCTCACATAACTGCATTGTTGTGGTGAGGATCTCGGAGTCCCACTCCTCCATCTATTTTGGGAAGGAAAACTATGTTCCATTTGACCAATGCCCATTTTCTATTTTGGTCAGTGGATCCCCATAGAAAGTTTCTCTGTAGATTTTTTATTCTCTTAAGTACCCATTTTGGTGTGGCCAAAACTGAGAAAAGATATAGGGGCATTGATTGTAGAACAACTTTAACCAACACCAACCTACTAGCCATATTAAGGGCTCTAAAGGTCCAAGACGCTAGATGGGCTTTAATTTTTTCAAGGAGTAAAAGCCATGAGGTATGTTTGAGTGTTGAATCAGTCAGAGGGGCTCCAAGATATTTGGAGGCGAGAGAGGCTTTAGAGAATCCTAGAATTTGAATGACGGAGGCTTGAGTGGTGGGCGAGTGTGAAAGAAGAAGATTTGGGATTTTGAAGTATTGATGCTAGCTCGTGAGGCTTTTGAAAAATCATCAAGAATGGCTTTAAACTTTAATGCTTCCTGAACAAATGGATGCCCAAACAACATGATGTCATCTACAAATTGTTGTTGATGCGTGATGGCTGGGGAATTATGAAGAGAGATTCCTCTGAGCTACTGAGTTTGAAGCACAATATTTATAACTTGTCCTAATCCTTTAGCCATTAACACAAAGAGAAACGAAGAGAGGGGATCTCCTTGGCAAATACCTATGGATGGGTGGAAAGGCTGAGAAGGGATACCATTTACCAAAATCGAGAAGAAAGTAGAAGAGACAAGATTCATAACCCACCTAACCCAGCGAGACGAAAAACCAAACGCGATAAGTATCTTTTGGATGTAATCCCAACTTAACTTGTCAAATTCTTTAGAGAGATCAATTTTGAGAAGCATACCTGCTTTTTTGTTATGCTTTAAAGAATGAATGATCTCATGGGTGAGAATGATGTTGTTTATGATATGCGTACCTTCAACATAACCCGATTGTTCTGGCAAGATTAGCAATGGAAAAAATCTTTTCAAACAGGAAGCAATGACTTTGGAGATGATTTTATAGATAAGATTGCACAATGCTATTGGCCTAAACTTATCCGGTGAAGTTGGCTTCTCTTCTTTAGGGATGAGAGTAATAAACATGGAATTTAGAGAAGGAAGCAACCAATGCAGAGTTCTTGATTCTTCCACAACCTTCCATATGTCCATTTGAATGAGTTCCCAAAATTTATGAAAGAAGTTGGAGGTAAAACCATCTAGGCTTGGAGCTTTCCCCTCTTTGAGTTGTTCCATTGCTGATTCAACTTCCTGTAGAGATACTGGATGAAGGAGTAGTTGATTGTGTTCACTTTCTATGATTTTTGGGATATGCTGGAGAATCCTCTCTGTAGTTGGTTTTCGATTGATATGTGGTTCATGATGAAGTTGTTTGAAATGCTAGAGGAGCTCTCTTTCAATATTCTCATGTGCTTCCAATTTTTCTCCCTATAGATTCTGTATTTGAGTGATGTTGTTGTGCATTCTTCTTTGTATGGTGGTGCGATGAAAGAATTTTGTATTATGTTCTCCCTCTTTTATCCATCTTATTCTGTATTTCTGCCTCCAAAGAATCTCCCCTTGCTTTGTTCTTTCGTCCAGTTCATTCTGAAGGCTTTGTTCCTTCTCTGCCAATTCTTCTGTCCTTCCTTCATTGATTATTTTTTGCTAAAGTTCCATCATTTCATGGGCCAGAGCTTTTTGGGCTTAAAATATATTCCCAAATGTCATTTGATTCCATTTCTTGATATGCATTTTGAGATTTTTGAATCGTTGTTGAATTTGATACATTTGTGATCCTACAGGAGGGATGAAGCTTTTCCATATTGAGTGGACAAGATTGTTAAATTCTGGGTGGGTGTGACAAAAATCTTCTTATCGAAAGGGTCTTCTTGTGGATTTGTCAGGCCTTTGCTATTATAGAGATATGGGCCAGTGATGTAACCCGAAAAGAGGTGGGATTGAGGTAGAGAAGTCTCCTCCTAAATGGATGGCATTGTCAGATAGCAAAAATCTATCTAATCGTGAGGTGATTCGTTGTGAGCCTGATATTTTATTGTTCCAGGTGTGCATGCCATTATTAAAGAGCATATCAATGAGCCATTTTTTTTGTATGTACTCTTTAAAGTGATTACTTTCCATGTCTAGTTTGACTCGGCCGCCATCCTTTTCCTCAAGTTTAGTAATGATATTAAAATCACCCCCTGTAATCCAAAGAGGATGGACTCTAGTGGAATTGAGAGTAGCTAATGTGTTCAGTAATGCCAATATTTTCATTGCTTCTTAAGGAAAATATCCATTTGAGAGATGGTTATGCATATTGGTCCCTATAATATGAAAAGTGGCTTGAATAAGATTATGATGGGCATGGAAATCAGTGAGCAAAATAGCCTGTGTGTTCCATGCTATTGCCAATCCTCATAAAGCTCCCAAGGCATCAACTGCTATTGAATGGCTCCCTAGGCAAGGTTTTGAGAGAATGCTACCAAGTGTACTACTGCTACATTTTACTTCTTGCATGAAGAAAATTTGTGGTTTCTCTTGTCGTACCATGTTTTTAATCATTTTGTACTTCACAGGGCTGTTTAACCCTCTTCAATTCCATGAAATGAGCTTCATGATTCAATATTGGGTTTCGGCTGGTAGTACTTTATTAACTTGGAATATCTTCCGGATTCCACCAACATTTCCCTTATGATGATGGTTCTTTGTAGATCTTTCTTTCTTCCTGGTTTCTTAATATCTTTGTGATCCAAGTTGATGTTGGTGGCCACCCACCTATCCCATTTGGACCCCCACAACTCTCTCTTTCAGCTTTTTCAGTTTCCTAAATTGTAGCAGAGTTTACTATTTTTAGTAGTTTTTCAGGTCCTGAACTTTCGGAGTGGTTTTGAGGCCCTAAACGACTTTTTTTTGGAAATGTGGGGCAACATGGGTCCATGGACCCATGTTGCCTCCCAAAGTGGTAGTGCTCGGATAAATCTTTCCAACGAGCTTTTGTAAGCGTCAAACGGAGATCGTATGCCAAAGTTACGACCCCGGGAAATTGATGTACCAATTTACCCAAATGGGGCCCACAATTTGGCGTTTCCTCTTCTAGGGTTAGGTTTAGGGATGTGAAAGGATTTCCATTATTTCTCAACAATAAATAGGCCTTCGAGCCTCATTGTAACACAGTTCAGAGGCATGCAGCCACCACATCTCTTCTTAGAGATAAGCTACCATTGCCCTAGCTGGTTTATTTCCATTTCTGGTTGTAAGCATATTTCAGTATTTTCCATTAATGAAATGAAGTATTATTTCCATTGCATCTTTATGTATATGGCTATCTCTATATTTTATTGCGTTCCTGTTTAAATCTGGATCAGTGGTATCAGAGTGGTCTGCTTTTTCTCTGTTTTTCTTTGCATGTCCCCAACGAGGTCAGGATATAAGGTGTTAGGGATTGAACTGGTTGAACCTTTGCAAGACTAGCCTCGCAAATTTTGATGGCCTCCCATGGCGAATGAGAAGAAAGACAAGGGGGCAGGAGATCCTATCAAAATCTTTCTCGAAGAAGCCCTCGAGCGACAACGGAACGCGATGATGGACAACTTTGCCCAGATCCTTCAGCGGCTACCCAAAAGTGATGCATTGGTTTCCAGCAGCTACTCTCGAAACGCCACGCCCTTTAAGGTACAAGATAATTTTGAAATCCCCATATTCAAGGGTCAAATAGAAGAAGATGCCGTAGATAAATGGTTAAATCTGTTAGAGGGTTATTTTTCTGTTCATGAATTTTCAAGTCGGGAAAAGATTGTTTTCACTCTTGTCAAAGCAGCCCCCCACGTCAAGGACTCGTGGGAAACATACTACGAGTAGAAGGATGAAAGTACAGGCTCATTATTTTCATCCGCACCCACTTGGAATGACTTCCGAGATGCCATCAAGGAGTAGTACTACCCTGTCTAAAGCTATGAGGACAAATACATCAAATGGACCACACTACAGAAGGGACAAGACCAAGATGTGCCAGAGTTCAAAAACATTTTTCATACCCTTTGCACACAGTTGGGTATCAAAGATTCAGAGCTACATTTGGTACTCAAATACCACGGCTACCTACATAGATACATCCAGGAAGAGATGGAGTTCTTGAACATCTCCTCACTCAGCACAACATACTGATACACTGTCAAAATTGAGCAAAAGTGCAAACAGAAGAAGCGAGACTTTGGATCTACAAATCTGAAGCCCAAAGGACAAAGCCAAGGCAGAGTGACCCAAGACAACCACTTGAAGCCACAAGAAAACAACAACACCATGAAGCCGAAGAAGGACACAGGAAAGTGGTGTGATTTCCACAAGAGTCCCACTCATAACACAAGTGAGTGTCGAATGAAGCAGTCGCTAGTGGCCGAGTTGAAGGCTTCCGAATCAGATGCATGTTCCAACCCTGAGCCAGAACCTGACAAGGGGAATGGAAAAGGCAAGCAGATCATTGATGCGGATCCTAGCACCACTGTTGCCACTTCAAAGATCCAGAAGAATGAGCCTGAAGACCCAAAGGAGGCGGAGTGTCTTTTCCACTCATAGATGTGGGTGAAGGGTTCACCGCTACAATTCATTGTCAACAGTGGCAGCCAAAAGAACCTTATTTTAGCAGAGGTCGTCAAGCGGTTGAACCTACCGACTACAACATACCCACAACCATACAATATCGGGTGGCTTCATGAGGGTCGAGATCTCAAAGTTCGCCAGAAGTGCTCCCTTCCCTACAGCATCAATCCCCTCACAGATGAGGTATTCTGTGATGTTACACCTCTGGATGTTTGTGATGTATTATTAGGCCAACCATACTTGTGGAGGTGACATTCTTTGTGTGAGTCAAGGCCTCGTGCTGTCATTATTTCTTTGAATAATTCATTATACAGGATATCGGAGGTAGCGCCACCTACCGCCACCTTTTTGATCACTGCTAAGAAAGGAAGCAAGCTCATCTCACAGACTAGGAAATTTATTTTCTGTCTGGTTCGCTCCCAAAGTAAGGGGAAGATCGTTGCTACATCCATGACCCCCATAAAGGGTTCCTCCACGGAGCAGCAGCAGCAAAGGGATACGGTCATGAAAAACACAGGAACAACTTCTCCTCACCCACAGGGGTACCACATAAGTTTCAAGTGGGCGACAAAGTTTGGTTACATCTGCAGAAAGAACGCCTTACAAGAGCCCATCAGAAGCTCTGACCCACTTCGACCCGCCCGAAATGGTCCTTACACCAGTACCAAGGCTATGGGTAATAATTATTTGAAGCACAAAATTCCTCCATTCCTTTGCTTGCACCAATTGTTCAATGTGGACCATCGTCAACCATGCTTCCCATCATTTCTGGTCACATCAGAGATTGTAGAACAGCTCACCAGAGACCCAGCTCAGTAAAAGCTTCCTCATCTCCAGGAGGAACTCAACGCAATGGGGACCATTGCTTCCTAAGGGGGAAGGAATGATCTAGGTGGATGTTGGTGGCCACCCACCTATCCCATTTGGACCCCGACAACTGTCTCTTTCAACTTTTTTAGTTTCCTAAATTGTAGCATAGTTTACTATTTTTAGCAGTTTTTCAGGTCCTGAACTTCTGAAGCTGTTTTGAGGCCCTAAACGACATTTTTTTGGAAATCTGGGGCAACATGGGTCCATGGACCCATGTTTCCTCCCAAAGTGGTAGTCCTCTATTGTGGTTTTGAATAGACCAAAATATTTTTCTTGCTAGTTAGTTTTGGCCCTCATTATTGAAGGATTTTATTTCCACCATCTAGAAGTGCCATTCTTTTCAGATATTTACTAGTAGTATCTATTCTCATCTTCTCTACTACATAATGTGGCTTTTGTTAGACCCTTCTCTAAAGACGAATCAATATTTTGTAGTGCCTACCTAGGCTAATTAACATGGTTACATTATTTCTATCATAGACTACTTAAATATGTGTTCCAAAGCTATTATGATCTTCATTAACAATGACAGCACTACGTCCCTTTTCATATGTAACCATATCATGTCACGGTTCAACACTCCTAACATTATTGTGATGGGCCATGGATTTCACTTTCATAAAAAAATGATGATTGAAATAACATCCAAGTTGGATTTTCACCACAAACAATTGACAACCTACTATCCCTATGATAACCATCAAGTAGAGATGATAAATCATGTCTTGAAAAACATGACCTAAAGGATTGTTGTTAATCACAAAACCAATTGGAATTTAGTTATCTTTTTATGCATTATGGGCCTGCTGAACCTTAATGAATATTGCTACAAGCTTCACTCCTTTCCATGTTACATGTTGAATGTGAAATTAAACCTAAAACTAGTTGTATAAATCTTTCCCACCACCTATGTTGTGGAAGAAATTATATTTTGTTCGTCCCACTTTGACGAAAAAAATTGTTTATTTTTTTTGGAAAATGGGACTCATAAAAGGTGTGCTAAATCCCAATATGACAACTTAGTTTGATCTCATAACTTCACAGAGGGTGACCTAGTTTTGGTCTATGATCAAGATCATGACAAGTTATGAATAGGAAAATTATAAACTCTTTGGAACATTCCTTACATTTTTTAATGTGAAGAAAATATGGGCCTACAAGTTAGTGTATTATGATGGTAATCCCTCTAGATCCTTGCAATGGGCTTTATCTAAAGAAATACTACGTGTAAGGAACATTGCTTCATGGTTCCTATACATATTGTATATTGTATTAGTGTGTTGTTGCATATTTTTTTCTTTTATTTTTGTGCATCATTGTTTTGGTTATTTTCTTATCATGCATGGTTCTTGATTTATATATGTCATGTCCATTGCTGATCTATTTATGCTTTGTGAACAATGCCAATTGTAGCACCTAAAAGATCCCTTCTACTTCTTGAGTGTTCTTCTCACCCACTAATGAGATAGTGAGATATGGGACCATCTATATTGGCCCTACTAACACTTGTTTCACAATGTCTATATAATATATATAATATATATATATATATATAATATTAATATAATATATATATATATATATATATATATATAAATATATATATATATAATATATTATATATATATATATATAAATTATATTATATATAGAACATGTATATGTTTAAAATAGGCTCTAAGCATGGCGTCCTAACACATTCATAAACACACACACACACACATACACACACACACACAAACACAAACACACGCACACACACAGATATATATTGATACATAAACCCAAAAGCATGTATAATGTTTAAAATAGAGCTCTAAGACATGGTCTCCTAAAAACATTCATAAAATAAAGATTCCTAAGTGCATCTAGTAGGAGCTACCTACTAATGAACCATAATAAATATATCCATTATTCTGTTAATTGTAACATATGACTAAATGTGTTACATACCATAGGATTCCCTTGTAGTGGGAGGATAACCCCATGGTGTGCTGTTACAACTCATATGAAACATCATTAATGGCCAAGGGATGAATTCCCACAATAAATCCCATGATATGACATGCAAATGAATGGACCTTATAATGATCCCCTACCTCAAGATCCTCATTAGCTACCTCCTATGTTGCCTTTCCTTGATGATTGTATGGAGACTAATTTTGGGGTTAGGTTGGCACCACATCTGTGTCAAATTAACATGACTAGTACCAATGAAAAGTTACCCAAAAAAACATCACCTATGATAAATAAACGAAAAAAAATTAAAATGTTAAAATTGCAAAATTATTTAAATGTCGATGAAGCCCCCAACATCTCTCCTATGGGCTTGAGTAGGAGTGGTGAAATCTCTATTTTAAAGATGGCTTAGTTCCAAGTCATTTCTTAGGTAAATGATCTAAAAAATACATGAAAATTATGAGGAGGGTATAAGAACTAACCTACAATAGATGACCTCTTGATGGATGGTCCAGATCTCTCAGAATTTGCACAAGAAGAATAAAGTAGGAACATGCTTTCTTGTAAAGGGTTTAAATTCGCCATAATTACATGCATGAATGACCTTTTTTCCTTGATAAGCCTTTTTACCATGGGTGAAAATATAAGTAATGAATTTTGTCCCTAAGTTTAGTGTGCATCCTTATTTCTTTATACTTTTTGATGTTTTAAGGATCAAATCATACAACTTTCTAATGATGGCCACTAACATTAATAGGAGTCTTAGTTGAAGAATAGGATGGGTATACTTGATGATAATGTTGGTGTACCATGACTTCCACTAGATCTTAGGTACACTTCCCAAACCTTAAAATATTTGGTAGTTATTGTCCTGCTTCATCCATTTCATTATTAAGCATCTACACCATCTTTAATGAGCCTTAGGCTTATTCCCACTATTTTACAACATTAACATTTCTTGATTTTCACATTGTAACCTATATGGTAGATCCTACCTCTTCATTGACGCCATATAATAACAACCACTTTCTATTTTGGTGTCCATGTTGGAACTCTTTTAAAGCCTAAGATTCCTCTTATAGACCCACCATGGCGTGAAATTGAGCCTCATATCTCCTTCTTAGGTTCTGGACATATCCCAAGGAGAATGTTGAAAATATTTTTGTTACTCTATGATAATTTATACGGAATTCTAATAATTTCCTATTCATACTATTACATTTCTATTTTCTCTCACTTCAATTACCACCACTACAATCACATTTTACCTATTTCCATTTGAATCATAATTTTCCTTTGCTTGGTCACTTTTCCCTTCCTAGAGAGACTACAATTATGAGTGGATTTACCTTGCAGTTCTCTTTTCTTCATCCTTCTAAGGGAATTTCATCTATATTTAAACTCAATGCTACCTATTAGAACCACTCATTTATCGAGGATGGGATTCCTTTTAACTTTTCACGTTTTTAAAAAAATGAATGACAATGGGCTTACTCTTATCGATTTCTCTTACTCGTTAAAATGTTGAGAAGGATAGTAAGCATATTACTATCTCCTATTATTAAAACAAAAATATGACATTTAATTATGCATCCTTTTTCCTCTTTTTAAGGCTCATTAAAAACTCATGAAAAAATCATTCTAATGAGTATCCTTTTACTCATTTTTTGGCTCATTAAAATTTAATAAAAAGAACACTAATGAGTATACTTCTTTTCTCTTCTTTGCTCAAAAATTTATGAAGGGTATATTAAACTGAAAACAAAAAAAATGAACCAAAGGAGGGTGGTGGGATATTTTGGTGAGTGTTTAAATTTTTTGGCAATGTTAGTAATTTCCCTTGAACATGGCACCTACTTGGGTCATTATCTTACTTATGGGTTATAGCTTACTTATGACAAATAACATCCATCTAAAATTTACTCCTCCAATTGTTTCCTCTTCTAGTAATTATGGAGTGCGTTTCAATGCCTCACATGCTTCATATCATGTGGTGCTCATCAATCAAAGCTGCAAAATCAATTTTGTGTCATTTCACTATATGTTCAAGGAAATTCTCAACTTAAATCAACCATTTTCAATCCTTGTTGACCTTTCTTGATGTCCATCCCTAAGTTGTACTAGGCCCTCCTTCAATAAATCTCCTCTTATTGAGCTAAAATCATTATCTAGGAGCAATGCCTAGAAACCAATAATACCTTAGAGCTTACAGTCCTCAGTGGTAGGTTTACACATGATAAAAATAGGGATTATGTCATTGGTCCCTGATCAAACAAGTCTAAGAGTCTTTGATGGCAGTTAATTTATTTACACATTGTAGATTGTGCTACATATATTTTGTTCTATTTTCATTATTAGCGAGGCCCCTTGTGTCTATTAATAATATACCTCAATGATAATAGTAATATGTTCTCTACCACACTAAACATAATCTCATATATTTGCATGATGTAGATTCATACCATTGGGGTTCGGATGAAGACATTGGTCTTGGGGGCATCTCACTTTCATATGTAACCCCTCCAGATATATGAGGAAGCACGTACCATATTATCTACTTTGAGGACCACATAGGGGTACTCTCCTTCTATGGGTTTGTTGTCCCAATAATGTATTTTGTGACAAATATCCACAAAATATTTATTGGTGGATATGATCTATTTATTGATGGCATTGATTAGTATGCATTATTTTGTAGTCATCTCCTTATCGTTTCATGTTATGGATCTATAGAGTATAGTTTTTCTAATAATATTCAATTATCTCTTATATTGAGCATGGAAATACCCAACTCAACAATGACCTATATAAGATTGAGTATTGTGTGTTTGGTGGGCCCTAACTAGTTCCTTCATTCTCAAATCCTTGTTTATGATTGTTCCTTAGAAATCATTTTGTTTTGTGCTTCAACCATCATTTTTATTCTAAGTTTAGAAAATAAGAGGAATTTATTATCAAATTATCTATCATCCTTAAGATAGAACAGCGACCTTATCTTAACTCAAATTATTTGAGGGCTCAGATACCCCTGTATTGTCTTTTATATTGAAATGTTTAAAGCCACTAGTGTTTCTATGAACAACAATATTGTTCCTAGACCCATACGTTCAAGAATATCCCATTTTTCATCTTTCATAGTTTTTGGCTTCTTTGTTATTCCACCCAAAAATATATATATATATTTTCTAGTATAGATAATATTCCATTTGCATCTTCCACAACTTGTATTCTTGGCTATCAAACTTCTCTACCATGAAACGTTATTTTTCCATTCCAACCACTCAAACAAGTGACACTCCTTTCTTATGAGTTTTACCATCCGAATAAACCTTTGACTATGATAGTAATTATTAGGAATAAAATCATAGAGCAATAAAAAAAATGTGGAAATGAGCATAGAGTGAAGAAATACAAAGGATACACCAATATATCTGGTTCAATTGACTTTGCAAACATGCATCAACACATAGACATTCCTTCCTTTTATTCCATCTTGCCAAATAAGCGATTACAACATACAACACATCAGTACTTCAACCTCCTCTTCTCTCTCTCTCTTATCGTCCTCTCTTTTAATTACAGGGTTATCTCAATAGCACATAGTTGCAACGCAATTCCATCATAAAAAGAGGGTTTCCTTCTATGGAAAAAAAATAGTAGAATAACATCTACCATTATATTTGTGACTTAATGACGAGTGGTTCAATTTGACTATGAAATTAAAATATTTCACAAGGCAAATTCTCCAAAAAAAATTGTTTGGACCTGCTTCCCCTAAACTCCTATAATGGGGACTCCAAATACTTATCACTAGCCCTACACACTCTGTAGTGACAATAATAAATGGGGAGTCCTTTCTGTACTCTCTATAATGAATTGGGTCCAAACATAACTAAAAGAATTCCTCTAAATAAGGAACATAATTAAGCTAGAAAAAAAAACTCTACCCATAAATTCAAGAAATATAGTGGTACCTACCTATAATACATTGAACCGCATATCCATCCAATGGTCTTGAAATGATTAGTAGGTGCACTATTCTATATAAATGCATTTCTTGGTGACTGATAATGGTTGGTTGTTTCTTGCATTAATGAACAATGACAACATTTTTTTTTAATAATGGCCAGCTCTATAATTTGGTATTTATCTAGACTATTTATATAGTGTTCATGCATCATATCCTTATAATGAGGAGTATTGTTTAATTTCTTTGGAATGGAAAATTGATGATGCAATTGAATTTATTGAACTTGTAAGACAAAATCACAAGGGATTTCTAGTGTTTTGGATATCATGTATTAGATCCCTTAAAGTAGGCAAGTATGCATCAATTTCATCGTTGGTATTTATTTATTGTTGGTTGGGGTTTGGTTGTTTTAATTTTTTTTTTGGGTAATAGTGGGTTGGGTTTTTCACTAGTTTCCACGGTACCAAAGTTTCCTACAATTTGATATGGTGATTGTCTTTAGGGTATCATTTAGGTTTTCTTTTCTCAATTTTAAACTAAAATTTCAAAAAAAAAAAAACATTAGAATGCTTATCTGGAATCTAAAGAAGATGCATTTCATTGACTTGGTGCTCAATTCAAACCAAGGATGAACAAATTTTCTGAATATCATCTTGAAATGTGTTGTGTAGTCACAAAATAGTAAGAAAAAGTGGCCTGGGGAACACAAAAATGCTTTGCACAAGGAATGCATGCATTTTCTTAGGAATGAACCTAAATTCCTAAGAATTAATGAAAATTATTAATAAAGTTCTCAAACTTATAATCCATGCTCTCTTGGCATCCTATCTTGCATCTTAGTTATAATTTCAATGCTTGTCAATCCTATACACCAAAGGACATGTGCATGCTCCTAGGAATGCACACATATTCATGTAGGAGCACCGTAGTTATCCTTAGGACACAAATTGTTTAAATAACAATAGTCACAACAAACTCTAATTGTACGTCGGTCCTTCATCATTGGAATATTGTGAGATACCCATTCTATGAAGGGAACTGGATAGATAAATATAACCTTCAAAAAAAAAATTAACCTCTTTTTTAATAGCAACTTCCTTATGAGTTTCCACTAACCTATTCCTTTTTCAAGCTACCTTAGATCCATCATTCATATTATTCTTATGTTCAACAATCCATGGTTAAATCCATTCCTATGTAAGACTAAGTGAACATATTGCAGAATGCTTAGAATGGGCCAATGTAAGTTTCACTTTCTTAGGGGTTACAATATGCACCTATTAGGATGTGTTCCATGGTACCTAGTTTTGAAGTGATGTTGATGGGTATATATTTCAAAATGTTTAGTAGATTCCCCTGCAAGAATACATAATGTAGAATGATAGGGAGTTATGAACACTAAACAAGGACAAATGAGTCCATTCCTTTTTTGTAAATCACCAGAGGGTTCCCCACAAGGAAGAAATGATGCTCATTGGTGAAGCTCTTCTTAAGGATGATAATGGACAAACACTATTTCTATAATAGCTTTATTGGTAGCAATTTCAAGATTGGGGAAGTCATGGAAACATGGGCAATCAATAGCCAAGTTGTGTAAGGGATAGTCATCATGTTCTACATCTTATGATACACTCAAATCACCATCAATATATGTTTATTGGATCATCTAATAACAAATATTGACCATGTTAACAACATTCTCTCACCATAAAGTGTAAATGTAAAGGCGATGGCACTACTCGAGGTTAAATGGATCAAATGGGATCCATTATTAATGGATGATATCATGTGCATGGGAGAAGAACAAGTAAAATTATTTGGCAAGGGCATGGGAAAAATTCCCATGAATGACAAGTCTTAAGAATATATGCACTAACATTTGAACAAACTAAAGGATTGTCACCATCAAATGGTGGAGTTATTCCTATAATAGTTTTCTTAGTTGTCATGAAAAATGCAAGTTGATTGATTGTAACTATCTTACCTTCATGAGGAAAGTGAAGAATTTGAAATATTAATTGCATGATAGTGTTCATGGAATAAAACCAACTACATTTAGGGAGAAAATTATAATCAAGAATAGAATCAACAACCACATCATCAATGGTGATATATTTCCCCCCAAACATGATCGCAAATGTTGGGAAGAGCCCCTTGGATAGTAACATGTGGTAATAAGAGTCCTTGAGGATGGTAGTTGAGTAAATGTTTGTTGGAGAACCAATATATCTCTAGCATCACAAAGACACGATACATGTGGATGATCCCTTTTCCAGAAGAGTGTAATAAATATCATTATTAAGGACTTGAACAAAGAACAAGAATGTGATATGATGGTATAATTGATACCAACTTGCATCCATATTAAATTTAATAAAATTAGACTTTTATGGATCAACCTCTTGAATAGTAATCAACAAGATTGTGTTGTGTTGGATAGCTTTGCAAAAACTCTAAAGCATAAAAAGCACATTGTGTTAGGATATATCATCAACTATATCATAACTTTGGGAATCCTTGACCTTAGGATTCTGTTTTGACTAGCAAAGAACACCCTTAGAGGGGCATATCATAGTTTCCAAAGGACTATATAGTGAGAGAGGTCCATTAGAATAAGTGGGGATTACTAAGTCCTTAGATGAAGAAATAATCTTATGAGTCTCATAATCTTCCACTCTTATTGTCAAATTCACCATCTCATTGCGTATAAGAACATGTGATGAGCTTCCTTGTGGATTTTTCCATACCATTCCCCTGGGTATAGAAGGAGGGTAACTTGAAACTAGTTCTTGCGAAAGGAATGGATTTGTCAAAACAATAGGAGGTTGAAAAATAGGCTAATATGAAAAGGAGATATTAATCTCATCCATATGTATAAATTGATGTGTAAGATGGTATCCTTGAAAAATTTTTGCAACGGAATTTTAACTTTCAAAGTTTTATTTGTTCCCCCATGTTGGTTTGAGTTTATTGAGCCTCTTGAGAATTCTAAGGATTATTCCTATATTTATTTTTCTTCTAGTTTCCCACAGGTTGTTGAATATTCTTTGGTATTTTGTACTACTTTAATGTACCTCAGTAGCATGCTCAATACTTGTAACTTGTTGAAAACTAAGAATAATAGCTAGGGATTGCAATCTCGGTATCATTTCACAAAATTTAACAACTAACAACCTAACATTATCCATGGATACACAACTAAAGGTGCTATCAACACGTGGTCCTTATTTTAAGTGAGGTGGATCAATCAATGGTTAAGGAATATTACGAATAATATTATTCAATGTGCTTGACTGTGAATAAATTAGGTCAAGATGTTTGGAATGTAAAATAACTTTCTCCTTGGTAAAAGACCTGACCATCACAACATCCTTGGAAATTTTGGGTAACAAGGATTAGGTGAACCTATCAATCATCAATTTATTGGGAATTTTGGTCCTAATAAACCTTTTACATTTCCATGTGACATGAGTATGATTAGAATGTGATTGGAAGTATTCTTCCTAAGTTTATATAGGAGACTTGTTCAAATCTCGTGTCATGAAGGTAACTATAAATGGTTCAAAAATATTTTCACCAAGCTACAATAGTCATGATAGGACACCTAGTGAAGTTCATTCGACCATTTACCAATGTCACTAGTTAGGGTATGTTGGAGCATACATAACCAATTATTGTTTTTCACTAGGGAATTCAATGAAAACCACAAGTAATAAGTAGTTAGGTGCATTTTCAGGTTCTCTTTTGACTTTTCATAAAATTTTGGAATGTTTTATGGTAACCTAATAGGAATATGTGTCCATTGTAGGTGTCAGAAGATAGATTTATTTGTAAGTTATTCTAGATCTAACCAATTATTTAAGAAATGGAAGTTTATTTTCATTGAATTGGTAGTAAGGAAAGGATGGTGCTCTAGAAGGACCATATGTTTCCATAATATCGTAGTTTCTAGTTGTAAAACCTAAAGGATTATTATTACTAGGATTTTGGGGCGCTATACCAAATGAGGTGGAAAAAGGATTATTTCGCCTACAACATTTTTCCTAGGGACAAAGAAACTCCTCAAATCACTCCAATGGCTGGGATTATATCTAGATTCAAAAGGACAATATCTCAAAGAAAAATCACCCCCGTATGTAGGAACGTTTGTGGAAAATGTTTTGCTAGCAAGTACATTTCCCCTAAAGGCACTGAACCATATACGAAATATAATTCCTCCTATTTGTATATTACCCCAAGGGTTATATAAACCCTTGAAAATCATTACTACCCCTACAATGACTAATGAAAGAAACAAATCCCCTAGGAATACTCCCAACAACTGATTTTCTTAAACTAAAAAAGGGTTAATTAAATTTTGGATGGTGGAACTAAGCGGAAAACACCAAACCTCCAAGTTTTTAACTCTAATTTCCCCCTACAAAAATTAAAATACTAGTAGTGGTAAGGGAAGCTAAAATATCAAGGATACTAGCACAAGTTGTAGATTAAATTGGTAGTATGCCCCAAAGAGTGAATGGAGATGAAAGGATGTGGAAGTAGTTGGACCTACCACAGTAATCAAAGGAAATGAAATAATCATAGCAACCATCCCGAAAATAGATGGAAAATATGACCTGACCTCTCCCACTATACAAGTTCCACTCTCAACAACCATTAAATGAGATAGTAACAAAAAAATTGTGAAACTTATCACTCACATGAATGATTATAGGTTCAAGAGGATTAATTGAAGGTACATTTGCATTGGTTGGTATAAGTTTACCTACTATCTTAGGGATAACTTTATCTTCCCCTAGAAAAACCAAACATGACCCTCCTTATGTATTCTTGATCTAAATCTTCCATTGTCGAAGTTATCCTACGTCTATGTGGTGGTGGGCCCTCCTCTTTTCATTGAAGGTTTTGATGTCTTGGATATTGGAGAACAATTTGTTTAGCCATGGTGAACATATATGTTTAATTAATTGACACAAGGTAACCCTATTCATGAGTAGACTCAAATCAAAGAATGCAACCTAGTAAAATATAAGTTTTAACACCATGAAAACTAAAAGGATACAAGGACCTTCCAGAGATTAGTCTAGGATGATCAGGAGTTGGGTCTAAGCAATAAAAGTAGTAAAAATAGCTATGCTAACCTCCCTACACTAGCATTTAATGCCACAAGTGACACCTAAAATTTTATTGATCATGACCCCTAAGGACGAGTGATATGGAAATCTATCATTTTTCTTGCATGCAACAAATACCTCCCACCTGCAGTCACCTAGGCAGTTTCCCTAAGGAATGGAAATTAGGGAACCACTTCATAATAAAACAATTAGAGTGATATTCATGTGCTGTTACAATATAAATGTGTAGGAAAACTAATCTTGAAACGTATGAGGGGTTTTTCAAAGCGAGACTAGTTCCCATAAGAGATCTTTGAATGCACATAATCGATCAAAACACAACAAAAAAGATTGTAAGGGATATCTCTCCACATGCTCCTAAAGAAATCTCATGCATAAATCCAATGTTAGAGGATCTTCCCAACAAGATATATGTGTGATAGTGGGTTTATCACTTTATAGTTATCTTTAGTTTATGTTTGTGTTCCCTTTAAGAGATTCCTTTCCAATTCTATTCCAAATCATTGCACCCTATTTTATGTTGGTTTTATATAAATTCCAAAGCCTTTATATATATTTTATTAGCACTGATATTTTAACAATTGTTGTTACTAAAAAGGTATAGAGTAAAAATTTTATGGTGTTTTAGGAATAATTTTGACCAATCCAAAAAACTCACACTATATATGAGATGCACTTATTTCAATTTAATTAACACTATTTAATCGAGGGAAAGGGAGATATTTTCCTTTTCCAAATGATACAAGAAGCCTTACACTCTCTCAATGATTATTCAAGAGATTCAAATTTTCAAAAGAATCTAATCATCACCATGCTCATTCAATCCAAAATAACTCATGTAATTTGAAAGGCACAGACACTGACAAGCAATAAAATAAGATTTTATAAAATGATATGTGATGTTTTACCTATCTAATGATGCAAAAAAACCACACAAATAGATATAATAATATAATATAATATATAATATATATATATATATATATATATATATAATATATATATATATATATATATATATATAGAGTGGATCTACAAAACAATGAGGGAATCAAAAGAAATAAATCATCCAATGTTTCAACAAGGAAACATGCTCAAACCAAGTAGAAATAAACAAGATCCAGCAAGTACACATGTTATTTTCCTTGAGATTTTCCAAATGAAATAAGAGATAATTCCTAGTCAACAAACCATATCAGTTTCCAAACACCTGGTACAATACTTGGATCTCCCTTAACCTAATGATAAACTTAGGAAACACACACCAAACAAGTTAATTAGATAAAGAAGATAACCACCAATTCTCTCAAATGGGATAGATATGATAATGAGTGAGGGTTCTAGACATCATTGGAAAGGAATCCTACCCTTAGATATATAATATGCAAGATCAAATAGGGAAAGCAAGACCTATATCTCAACTAAAAAGGAATCCTATAGAAATTATCTTTCCATAGGTGACAAGAAGGTGATGGAACCTTCACTATTTATCCCTTGCATTGTGTAGAGGGTGATGACTATATAAATATCATTCTCTTGATCGAAGGACAGAGCAATGTTATTCCTAGGAAATATTTTTAAAATTCTTAAGCTCATATATGAAAACAAAAATGTGGATCTAACCCCAAAAGACAATAAAAAGATCGAAATCACCAAATAATTCCCATAAAACAAAAACAAAAAATGAAGAAGAAAAAATTTGAATGGTATGAGGATAAATTGATGATCCTTCCCTAGTATGGTCACCAATTCTATTTACATAAAATGTCGCTATTGGTAAATGATTTATTGCTCCATATATATTTCCATTAGATTTACCATAAAATAGTGGTAAAGCACATATGTCTTCCCATAGACTTTCCACACAAGTCACTTCACATTCATGGAAATGAGGAGGGAAATAATGCGCATACCCTCACCCTTCACCAGTTGGTGTCTTTTATGACCAAATAAACCATGGAATACCCTACTCAAACTCCATGTATCCTACGTTTTTTACCAATTCCTATTTAACCTATACACACTACCACCACAATGAAAACACCTTATCTCTATGTGATGATATATTAGTATGAAAACAACAATGTAATTACAAAATTAAAGTATATTAAAATCCAATTATCAAGCGTAAACACATCATTCCATAATTTGGGGCGGGGGGGGGGATATTCTATCTTACATTAATAAAGATAGAAACCACTTAAAATTATACCTTGGTGTAGACCAATTCCCTCCTCACCTCTCTTTCTTGACTCACTTGCCATGATTAGCCTCACCATAACAATGTAGGGGGTACGCCCAGAAATCCACTAGCACAAGGTTATTGACTTGTGTCTCTATCTCCCCCCCTCCCCTATAAGGGTCTCACTATAGAGACTTCTCATAAAGTGAGGAAGATGAATGTGGACACCTATGGCAAAGCAAATTTAGGTTAATTACTTAATTATTCACCCCATTCTAAGTCATCTTATTCTAGCTCAAATTCATAATCTTCTGAAACAAAACTCTAGAAGCTTTGACTCCTCATATCTCCCTTACTGAAGGCAACAAGAGATGGTGAAACCTCCATTTCTCCTTGTCAACTAGTAGAGAGTGATTCATCTCCTTTTTGCAAAGTAATTTGAGTGATATTGCATTAAAGTTTGTCTATTCAGGGAGATAGGAGGGGTATCTTATCCCTCAATTGATGTGAATTCATGAGGGTGAAAAATAAGTTTATGACAATCATTTATGTTTTCCATTTTTCCCTTTATTTTGCCAAATTTTTAGGTTTGGACTCATAGAGGAAGAACCAAAGTGTGCTCGGAATGCATTAATGTAATACACGAGGATGGATGCATCTATACGGTTACAAATATTAAGGGTTTGTTGCACAATCTTAACAAATCTAATTTTAAATTATTCAATAGTGTCATTTTCTTTCCTTTCCATTTTATTTCTTCAATAACATGTTAAAGACCTTAATAAAAATATTACTTCATGTTTTCTACCCATTTACTTAAAAAAATATCTCAACAACTATTAAACATACTAATGTTATTACTAGAAAAACTTAAAAATATTTCATAGCTTCTTTCTCGATTGAAAGAGGAATGCATTTAAGCATGAAATCAAGATGATAAACTCCTAAAGTAATCTAATGCTCGCTAAAAACATGGCAACAACCTTGGGCCTTAATTATATGATCACCTAGAAAGGTGGACATATTTTCTAATGATCTAGTGGGATAATGTGCTTAGCTTACCATGTTAGTAAAATGATTATTTTGAATGAATCTTGCCACCATGGGGCATACATTTAATTTATACTTGTATCAAAAAGTAATCTTATAATATAATTTATATATTCAAGAATTGATTATTCACTTACTTCACTTTGTTTGGCTTATACCATATTTTTCTATGGAGAATTTTAGGCTCTAGGAAAGTAAGAAGATTATCTCATGTATTTCTCCATGTAGAGTACTTCTTTGTTGTTTTTTTTTATTATTTTCGATCCACAAAATGAGATTTTTCAAGTTAGTAATAATAGATAATCCCATGAAAGTGAGTCGATGAAATAGATTCATTCACCAGAGGGAGAAGCAGAAGCGGAGCATGCGGGGCGGATCTGGCTAGGGTTAGCAGTCCTAGCATGCAGAGCCACAGGACAGTCTGAGCAAATCGGGGGCAGGAGACTGTGCAGGGAAATCGAAGCAGAGAGGGGCAGAATCATTTTTTCTTGGCGTCGTGGTAGAACCTTGAACCTGCAAGAGCTGAGGGAAAAATGGAGAATCAAAAGGGGAGGGGAGAGATCCCCTCCTTTAAGAATATAATTGCAGGAGAGGCAAGTGGTTCTGGAATCCGTAATGAGTCTAGGGAGAATAACAAGGAACCACCGGTGATGGGTAAACTGTGGCAATTGAAGACAGGTGGGAAATGCCTTCCAAGGGAAAACAAGAAGCTCAGATATGTAATACCCAACAATATGCTGGAGGAGTATACCAGTTATATGAAAGATCATGCCTTGATCTGTAAGTTTGTTGGGTATTGGCCAAATGAAAAAGAGCTATATAGATGGATCTATCAAAGATGGAAACCAAAGGGCCATATAGAACTGAAATTGGGCGCAAAAGGATTTTTCACGGAAATATTTGCAAATCTGGAGGATAAGGAAAGGGTCTTTGAGGAAGGGCCATACTTCATGAATAATGCAGGCATGTTCATGAAATTTTGGGAGGAACGGTACAATCCTGACAATGAAAGGATGCTGGAAGCCCCGATTTGGGTCAGACTGTTTGGACTTCCAGTGGAATTTTGGAACCCTGAAATTTTGGAAGGGATTGGCAACACTATTGGGGCATTTGTCAAGGTAGCTAACACAACAAGGAGAGGTAAGTTCACTTCTTATGAAAGAATCTGTGTTTATATGAATATAGCTGAACCCCTTCCGAAACGCATCGAGTTGGAATACCATGATTCGGTATGGCAGCAGCCACTAGACTATGAGCATATTCCTTTTAGGTGTCGACGCTGCCATGAATACGGCCACTTAGCTAGGCAATGTCCCCTAAATAAGGATGAAGATTACATAAGGAAACCATAGGAACAGCATAAGGGAGCAGAAGGAAAGGAGGAGACAGAGAAAGATTTTCAATAGGTTATCAGGAAAAAGAAGCCGATCAGAGAAGGAGCAAGAACGCAAATACAAACACAATCACCAAACATCGAAAGTTCGAATAAGTTTAAAATCCTACAAAAAAATAATGAAGAAGACGAAGAGAATATGGCTGAAGGTGAAGACTTAGAAGGCAGTACAAGGGGAAACGAGTAAAGAAGAATCAGAGGAAGGGATAGAAACACAAAATAACCAAAGCCAAATGGAGACGGAACAACAACAGGAAAACGAGGCATAGGAGGAAATAATCATGAAGAAATTAATCCAGGAATGGAAGAACTTGGATGAAAGATTTATCCCAGATCAGCAAAAACAAATGTATAGGGAAGACTTTCAAAAATTTAAAGAAAGGAATAAAGGGAATATGGAGAATCAGGATGCCACTACAGGAGAACAGGGGAAAGAATAGTCGGGAATAGGTGGGTCTGGCAAAAGCAGTAGAAAAAGAGGAAGAAAAAGATTGAATGAAACGATCCAAACAGTTGGGGAAATTCTGATTAATTCTGGTAAAGTGATACCTCTCTCTGAGGTATTTTCCTTCCCTTCCAAAAAGTTTTAAATGATTATTGTCAGCTGGAACATTAGAGGGTTGAATAGTAAGGGTAAACAGAGATATATGAAGGAGAAACTGAAAAAAGAAAAACCAAGTATAATGATTCTACAAGAAACTAAAATTACCATGCATCAGATGGAAGGTATTATTAAAAATAGCAAACTGCATTATGAAATCATGGGTCAGGATGCAATCGGCTCAGCTGGTGGCATTGCAATTCTCTGGAACCCAAATGATATAATTTTTGAGAATTGGACTAGCATGTCTAGAATCCTAATAGGTCTAGGGAGAATAGCAGGTACAAAAGAGAAGGTATTAATTTCAGGTGTGTATGGTCCACATACTCCGGGAGATAGAGAAAATTTTCTTAAGAATCTACAAACAACCCGAAAACTGTATCCAGACATTGCCTGGATAGCAGGAGGTGATTTTAATATAATAAGGTCCCTCAAAGAAAAAAAGGGGGGCATAAGCAGAGCAGACCAGAGTATGGAATTGTTTAGTGATACGATTGAAGGACTGAGACTAGTTGATATACCAACCATTAATGGGATTTTTACATGGAATAACAGGAGAGGGGGTAAGAACTAGATAGCTTCCAGATTGGATCGTTTTTTAGTCTCTGAAGCAATAATTAATAGAGATGTATTCATAGAAGCAAAGATCATGCCATCTCTTGGTTCCAATCACTGGCCAATTAGACTGGAAGTAGATATTAAGGCTAATCTCAGCAAGAAGCCTTTCAGATTTGAATCTTTTTGGCTTAGACACCCTGACTTTGTAGGTAAGATGGAGGAATGGTGGCAGCAAAGCATAGCTCAAGGGAGAGGTAAAATGCATACCTTCCAAGTCAAGCTAAAAGAGCGGATAAAAAAGTGGAATAAGGAAGAATTTGGAAATATTTGGATCCGAATTTAAACAGGAACGCAATAGATTACAAAGATAACCATAAATAAAGAGATGTAGTGGAAATAACACTTCATTTCATTAATGGAAAATACCGAAATATGCTTACAACCAGAATTGGAAATAAACCAGCTAG
>APFE031269506.1:118723-134615 GCA_000404065.3 Pinus taeda | reverse complement strand
TCCCATGTTGCCCCTGGATTCCCCAAAAAACGTCGTTTAGGGCCTCAAAACGGCTCCGGAAGTTCAGGACCCAAAAACTGCTAAAAATAGTAAGTTGTGCTATAATTAAGGAAACTGAAAATGCTGAAAGAGACAATGATGGGGGTCCAAATGGACTTGGCAGGTGGCCACCAATATTGACCTGGATCATATTTTGGAGGAAAAACAAAAACTGGAAACAGAAATGGAAGAAATTCAGCAAAGGATAATAAATGAAGGACGAACAGAGGAAAGCTCTGTAAAAGAAGGAATAAGTCTGGGGAAACTGAAAAGAAGGAAGTAGGAGGAAGTGTTATGGAGGCAGAAGTCCAGGATCAAATGGCTCAGGGAAGGAGAGAGGAACACTAGATTTTTCCACCAAGCAATGGTTCACCATAGACAGAGAAACAGAATATTTTCAATCAAGAATGAGAATGGGGAAAGGATTGTTGAGAAGGAAGGGATTGAAAGAGTGTTGATGGACTATCACAAAGGAATTCTAACTGAACCTCAATTGGACAGATCTGAAGTGATCAGGCAAATATGCAGGGCTAACCCCAGTATGGTTACTGAGGACCAGAACAAAGCCTTAATGAGAGCAGCTAGTCTAGACGAGGTGGAGGAAGTAGTGATGAGCATGAAGAAAGGAACTGCCCCTGGTCCTGATGGCTTTACGGTTGATTTCTATCAAGCGGGGTGGCATTTCTTGGGTAAGGAAATTCTGGAACTGGTCGAGGAATCCCGGATGAACCAAAAGGTATGGAATGCTCTTAACTCTACCTTTGTCTCTTTGATCCCTAAAACTCACAATTTAGAGGATGCCAAGGGCTTTAGACCCATTGCCCTTTGTAATGTTATTTACAAGATAATTTCCTCTCTAATGGCTAAAAGGCTAAAACCGTTGTTAGAGAACTTAATATCCCCAGAACAAACTGGGTTTGTGGAAGGGCGCCAAATTCTAGATGGATTAGTAGTTACCCAAGAAGTTATCCATTCTATGAAAACTAAGAAACAAAAAGGAATGATGATAAAACTAGATTTGTCAAAAGCCTATGACAGAGTTAGTTGGCAGTACTTAGAATAAATCTTGAGAAGCTTTGGCTTTAGTAATAGATGGATAAGTTGGGTTCTCAGTTGTATATCAACCCCCAATTTCTCAATATTAGTTAATGACACTCCTTCAACGACCTTTAAGGCCTCCAGAGGAATAAAGCAAGGTGACCCTATATCGCCTTTCCTATTCATTCTTGCTGCTGAAGGCCTGGGCAGGTACCTTAAGCAAGAAAGAATAGCTGGTAATATCAAAGGGCTCAGGTTCTGGGGTAATGATTTGCCTATAACCCATCAGCAATTCATTGATGACATTATGCTGTTCGGGGAGCCAACTGTGAGGGAAGTGAGAAACCTGAAAAAGGCTCTTGACTTATTTACGAAGGCTTCTGGCATGGAAATAAACAAGGACAAATCCTGCACCTTTATATTTAATACAGTGGAGACAGTGAAAAGGCACCTGACCAGATTGCTTGGATTCAAACAAGGAGACCTCCCAACGAAATACTTGGGTAATATCCTAGATTACAGTTCAAAAAGACTGAAGAATTAGCAGGGAATCCTTGACAAATTAACAAATAGAATGGCAAACTGGACCTTTCGAACCCTAAATATTGCAGGAAGGATTGTTTTGGTTAAATCTATATTACAAGCAATCCCTATATATCCCCTCTCGATTATGGCAGTACCTCAAGGAGTCTGTACCAAGATCAAAGAAGTGTTAAGGAAATTCATCTGGGCAGGGTCTTCTAACCAGAAGAAGTGGGCTTTAGTTTCCTGGAAGCATTTGATAAAACACAAGGAGGAGGGAGGTCTGGGCCTAAGGGACCCGAGTAAGCTCAATAAAATTCTTGGTGCTAAACTCTGGTGGCGTTGGATGAGAGGGGGTAATGACCTATGGAAGAAACTTTGGAGGCACAAATACATTATGCCCTCGTCAACGGAGGAAATTTACCGCATACAGGAAACCCCGAGGGGATCGACTATATGGGAGTTAGCTAATCAAAACCACGACATAGTAAACAAAAACATCTTCTGAGAAATCAGAGCGGGAGAGGAAGCCAATTTTTGGGAAGAGAAGTGGCATCAACGGGAGAAAATGAACAGCATCCAAGGCATTCAGGATATTCAAAACAAAATTGGGAACAATCACAGGTATATTAAAGATTACTGGAAAGAAAATGAATTGGATGGGATCTGGCGGAAGTGGAAACCTTTGGAGGACTGGGACATTGAGACAAACCAGGAGCAACAGGAGGTTTTTTGGAAGGAAGTTCAATCCCGGAAAGTTAAGGTGAGAATAGGGAAAGATATCATCAGATGGGGGAAGTCAACAAAAGGAACTTTCACAGTCAGAGAAGCATACTATTTGACAGATCAGCAAGCCGCCTCGGAGAAAACCCAGGACTGGAAAATCTTTTGTGGAAAAAACTCGTGGCCGAAAGTTACTATTTTTGCTTGGTTGGTAGCCAATCATAAGATTCTGACTTGGGATAAGCTCCAGCAGAAAGGCTTCAATGGTCCCTCAAAATGCCACTTATGCAACAGAGAGCCAGAAATGCAGGAACATTTATTAATCAATTGTGACTATACCAGAACTCTTTGGAGGGAAGTAGGGAGGCTATTCTGCAAACCTAGAAAGTATCCAAAAGAAACTAGAGAAATAATTATCCTATGGCAGAACGAAAAATTCCAATGCAGAGTGGTGCGGAGAGCCTGGGATCTCATGGCAGGCTTCGTTCTCTAGATGGTGTGGAAGGAACGTAACTGAAGAATTTTTCAGAACAAAGGTAAAAATTCGGAAAAGATATGGAAACGGGTTGTCAATCTCACCAGAGAAACGATATTGGTGGAAAGATGGGAGATGGAGGATTGGAAGGTTGATCAGGGTGAGGATCAAATCCTCAAAATGTTAAACCTAAATTACGAGATGGTCCACAAAAAATAGTCGGCGAGGATCAATACAAGGAATCAGAGCCAGGACAGGTTCGAATACCCCAAAGGTAATTTCGTTAAATTAAACTTTGATGGGGCTTCGAAAGGGAATCCAGGTAATGCTGGATTCGGACGAATCTTTAGGGACAGCCAGCAGAATACCAGATGGATTTTTGCGGAGTGGGGAGGAGAAATGACTAATAACGAGGCTGAACTATGGGCCATCCACCAAGGTCTACAAATTGCACTACGTAACGGTTATAGAAACTTGGAGATTGAGGGGGATTCCCAAATGGTAATAGAAATTTTGAAAAAGATTAATAATGGTAGGAACTGGGAACAGGTCACCAGCAGCTGGCGAACAACTGGCATCGTTCAGGACATTGCAAAATTACTGAAGGGTGTTGACTACAAAATCTTCACCCATGTGAAAAGAAATGGGAATCATGCAGCGGATTTTCTTGCAAACTGGGGTTGTAAGGGCCGAGCTGGCAAGGTAGACAGCTTGTGGAGAATGATTCAACTTAACAAAGAATGGAAGGAGCTGGACAATATTATAAATCATGACCATGACTAGGCCTCGAAGGATCATCATGAATAGGATTCACCCGCGAGTTGCAATACTCGTGCGAAAAACTGGGGATATGGGGAAATCGGTTCAGACAATAAATAAGTGTCAAAAAGGACCTAGGGGGGAGATCATTGATCACCATGCGAGATCAAATCGAGAAGGGGCAAAAACAGAGAGGAAAAATCCACCTCATAAAACTCCAATCATAGTTTCGAATTGGCGGAGAGGAGGAAAGGACATGTCAGCGACCTTAAATGGAAATCAATCTAACAACATTGTTGATAGGAAATGCGAAGGCCGGAATAACAGATGACAGGATAAGGACAATGGGATAGATAGGAGGAGCGGGATAAGGGATTCTATATCAGCCTGCATGTAGAGAAACCGGCATCAAAAAGATACAATTAACATCCGCAGAGCGAGAGGAAACACAGGTCCAATGAGAAATTCCCGAGCTAAGCGAAGGCATTCCCCTGTGAGTTGTATTATGGAGACCAGGAAGAGAGCCAGGCTAGCGGAAGAGATGGAAGCGGAGCGAGGCAGAGAGCAAGACAGGAACGGTAAAGAGGTGATGAAAGAAGAGAGAGCGGAGGAGATTTATGAAATCCTTGACATTTCTGAGGAGGACGAAAGTAGAGAGAAAAGAAGGAAAGCAGAGGAATGGGAGCAGTACGCCATTGGAATCAACCAGCAGAGTCGGTGGGGAAGAAGGGTACTGCACAGAGGGCAGCAGCCAAGGAATAGGCAAGCAAATAGTGAGGCAGAACGAAGCAATGGGCGAGGTAGTGGGGTGAATAGAGCCCGTGGAGGCAGGGGAGAAAGACCGAAACATAGTAGGAGGTAGAAGGGCTAGACAGACTATTGAACAGAAAATCCAGCAAGCTGAGAGGGCCTACTCTCAGAATACTTGTCCCAGAATCAGGAGGATTATCTAGAACATGAAACAAGAAGCTATACAAGCCCAATCCAACTCTGATATGGAGGACTGGGAATTTCTTGTTCATGACCCCGGCAATACTAGAGGCAGAATGTCCCTGTTTAAACAGTCTTTACACATCTACTGGGTAATGAAATGGTTATTGGCTAAGGCTCTGGAGCAGGCTGCTACTGAGATGGAGGAGTTGGCTCAGGGAGTCCCAAATCTGAGGAGGGAGCTCCGCATACTGCAAATTACCATGGAAATGGAGGAGAAAAAGCTGGACGAGATCCAACAGATGCTTAAAGAAGGTCAGAAGCAGAGCAACAAAGAGATCTCTCAAAATCTAGGAGATGCAGCTGAGTAACTTCTGTTTGTTTTTCTCTTTTTTGATGAATCTGCGTAATACAGATAGACTAAACAGGTTTCATAGTTTTGTAATAGATAGCAATCATGTGTATATCAGCAAAATCAGAACATGGAATGATTGTTTAGTTTATATAGCATGGAAAAACAGACTGTGGTATTTCTTTTTTTGGTCTGTGGTTAAAAAATTTAGGTGGATGCCCTACTCGGTTTCCCCTTGTGGGCGTGTAGATGGCTCCACCAATCCTGCTGTAATTTTTTGACTTGATAATAGAAAAACAAGAGTAACACCTTTGCCTACAAAAAAAAAAAAAAAAATAGATAATCCCATGAAAGTACAATAAAAAAGAACTCATCAATATATTATAGCTCAGAAAGGGGAGAATATAAAGTGGTTGAAATATAATGTCATTAAACTATTGGGATGATTGAATTTGTCCCCACAAATATTGCTGAGAAGATATATATATTTTTTTAACCACATGGTGAATCAATAACTACCAGTCCTAATCTATAGGAGACCCAAGATCAATCGTTGTAGCTGCCTTAGTGCCAGAAAATATTACTATTGGGATTAGTAGTCTTCACATAAGGGGTAGGCACATAGGATATGATAATTGTCACCTCAACATGATCTCCTTTCGCAATAGTTCAACTTCTAGGAAGTCATGGCGAGTATCCCAATATACACATAGTTCTCTGACTAGTTAAAATAGCAATGTCTAAAATAAATTAGATGCGACAAAGTTTAGTAGTTAATTAAAAATACACTAAGCTTGTATATGAATAGATATTTCATATAAATAAATTTACACATAAATACCACAATAAATAGTTAAATTTGATGCTCAAGAGTGAGGGAAAGGTGCATACAACAAGTGATACAAATTATCTTTGATTACCACCCGATGTTGTAATCTAAATTTCGAAAATTTTTCTTCAGTACTAGACTTGTAGATTTTGAAAATGATAAAAGATATACAGTCTCCCAAATTTGAAGTGTCCTACCAGAAGTCTTGAAGTGTTAAAACATGCTAGAATGAAAGGTCTTTGCCCCAGTTTTGCATCGACATTGAATTATGAGTGAAACTAAAATATAAAAAATAAAAAATATGGAAGAAATAAAATTTGGCAATATTTGTTTAGAAATTTTTTGCCGAAATCACATAGTTGATCATTTGTCGACGCGTTTCGAACCAACTAGTGAGGTTCATCGTCAGGACAAGTTGAACATACAGATCCAGTTTAGCGAGTTAAATAGTCTAAGCAAAGACTCCAACGGCTAAAAAGACTAACGGCTATTTTTCAACTTAAGGACCTCAGTGAAACTCCTTTAACTAAATTAATATTAATATTCTTTTATAATTATTATTATATTTCTGGAGTTAAGTAAAATGGTAAAAATTAACCAGATCAGTGGTTAGATATTAAAATTAAACTATTTATTTATTTAAATTATTAATATATTATAATATTTTTCAATAGGTAATATAATACTTATATGTATAGTTTTTAAATTATTTATTATAAATTATTAAGAAACAAAATTTTTACTAAAAGAAAATAAAAATAAATTAGATCAATGGTTAGTTATCAAAACTAAACCATTTATTTATTTAATTAAAAATATTATATAATTATATATATATATATATATATTAAAATTATATATATATATTTCAATATCTAACTTCTAATAATATTTAAAGTTTAGATGAATTAAAATTATTATATCTATTTATTCAATTAGACAAAACTTATATAATTAATTATTATTATTATTATTTATTTTTTTTTTTTTTTATCTTACTTTATTTCTTAAGGTTAGTTTAAATTAACTTAGAACTAACAAAAAATAAAACTAAAAACACAAAATAAATAAAAATCCATTAAATGAATGAATGAAAAGTAATATTGATTAGTTATGAAAATGCATATTTTAATTCATTCATTAATTATAAATGTATTTATAAACATAGCATTAGGTTGTTAAAAATATAAGGCTAATAAAAACCTAAATAATTACCTTGCATTCTAAGGTTAGTTCAATTATTTTTAATCATATATTATGCTAAATATTCCCAGGTTGCCAAATTTAATACTCTTCGAATATATAGGGAAATAGAGGGGATTAAATCAAAACCATAAGGGCGATAATTAAAAGAAGAACAAATCAAATCAGGAGTAAAGCAAGCAAGTAATACAACAAACACAAAGGAAACAACTCTTAAGGAAAGGAAACAAGAAACACTGAGACCTTACCAAGAAGGGACCGCGTAGACTAGGAAGACAGGGCTGGAACCCAGCAGCTGCTGATCTTCCAGTCATCATCCCTATTAAGATTATTCGGCCTTTTTTCAATCTCCAGGGCCTTATTAAATTTGGCAACCTGGGAATATTTAGCATAATATATGATTAAAAATAATTGAACTAACCTTAGAATGTAAGGTAATTATTTAGGTTTTTATTAGCCTTATATTTTTAACAACCTAATGCTATATTTATAAATACATTTATAATTAATGAATGAATTAAAATATGCATTTTCATAACTAATCAATATTACTTTTCATTCATTCATTTAATGGATTTTTATTTATTTTGTGTTTTTAGTTTTATTTTTTGTTAGTTCTAAGTTAATTTAAACTAACCTTAAGAAACAAAGTAAGATTAAAAAAAAAAATTAATTATATAAGTTTGGTGTAATAATTGATATAAATATGATAATAATATTTTTAATATCTAAACTTTAAATACTATTAGAATGTTAGGTATGGTTATATACATATATATCATATATATATATATATATATATATATATAATATTTTAATTAAATAAATAAATTTGGGTTTAGTTGATAACTAACATGGATCTAAATTGTATTTTTTATTTTTTTAGTAAAAATTATAGTTTTCGAATAATTTATATAAATAATTTTAAAAACTATACATATAGTAATATATTAAGTATTGAAATATTAATATATATATTAATAATTTAAATAATAAATTAGTTTAAATTTTTAATATCTAACCATTGATCTAGTAATTTTTTACCATGTTTACTTACTCCAAAATATAATAATAATTATAAAGAATATTAATATTAATTTAGTTAAAGGAGGTTTGACTGGGGTCCTTAAGTTGAAAATAGCCGTTAGTCTTTTTAGCTGTTGGAGTCTCTACTTAGACTATTTAACTCGCTAAACTGGATCTGTATCTTCAACTTGTCCTGACGATGAACCTCACTAGTTGGTTCAAAACGCGTCGACAAATGATCAACTATGTGATTTCGCCAAATATTTTCTAAACAAATGTTATGGATCACAGAAGTCTAAATTCCTTAATTTGACAACATCTTAACCAAACCTACATAGAAATAAGTGCCCATTATCGTGGAGTCAAACTAGAAAATGTTCAAATGTTAAAATATTTTTTTTAGCAATTTGGCTAGTTCAAATCACTTCGATATATCCATAATGGGCACTTTACGCAATTCATAAATGAAAATAGGGCTTGAGTGTTAGAGACAACAAGTTTTCACGAAATCCTAGAACTATGGTCTTACTAATTGTTGAGAGAGTTACATATAATAAAAAGTTAGAACTGATTATACACCTTAAAACGCTCAAAATAATGTTGATCAATAATGAAAGCATAAATAATAGCTCGATTTTCTATTTTGGCAGTTTAATCAAGAGTTTAAACATAATTTAGAAGAAATATCTACAAAAATGTAACCCATGAACATTGTTCTAACTGATAAATAAATGATCTCTAACGAATTGGTTTTCTAACGGTTTTTTCTTTTCTATTTTTTTTTTTTAATATTTTCATGTATTTTTTTATCTCAGTTTGAGAAATTGGGATCAAAATGAATGGTCCATCTTAAATTAAAATATTAAAATATATAATTATTGTGGATTGGGGGGTAAAAGATAGAATACTATAAGTTAAATTAATCTCTTGTTACTCTGCAACGTGCTAAATATCATAAAAGATCGTAGCCACTTGAAAAGCGAGTGTGAAGAATAAAAAGATTATTAAAATATGAAATTTAGAAATAGAGATTTAAAACGCTGAACTCTCAAATAGATTTGATTTTAATGAAGTAGATTTGAAAATAAATTTGGAAAAAATCATATTGGTAGATTAAGGTAGACACATTTTGAACCAACCAATGTGGTTCATCACCAAGACAAGATAAAAAATCAAAGCATAGTAAAAAGTTAAATAGGAAGTCAAGACCTTATAACACTTTAGGGAAAAAATGAGTAAATAACAATTAGTTTAAACTCAATGGGAAAAAAAGCCAAATTACTAATTTATTTAATATTATTTATTTATTATTATTATTAATAATATGTAATTATATATTTAATTATTTATATAGTTAAATTTATTATATAATTGAATGAATAAAAAAACATTATATAATAATATTTTAGTCACAACTATTTTAAGGTTTAGGGGAGTAAGATATTATTATATAATGTATTGTATTGGTCAATTATATATAATAAATTAAAATAAATAAATATATAAATATATAAATATATAAATAAATAATTAAATAATAAAATAGATAAATAATATTAAATAAATTAGTATTTAGATGTTTTTTTTCATGGAGTAAAAAATAACTCTCGGCGTTTTTTCACTTCGCTGTTAGAAGGTCTTGACTCCCTATTTAACTTTCTCCTATGATCTAATTTTCTATCTTGTCTTGATGATGAACCACACTCGTTGGTTCAAAAGGCATCGACCTGAATCTACCAATATAATTTCTTCCAAAAAACTTGAATTTAATTTAATGAAATTATACCAGAAACTTTGGTATGCCAAAATTAAAAAATAAGAAAATAAAAAGAAAAATATAATTGAATTGAACTTTGATTTGTATCAAAAAAACCGCTATTTGTATAACCATTGTCCTCTCTCAAACCCGAGTTTTCTAAGAACGAATTGAAACAAGTTCAAGGATAGAAAGGTATTCAAGTTTATTAACGGCATAAGTATCCTACACATGATATCAAAAAATCACTCACCCTATTTTTCAAATCCTAGAAATTATCTACAAATTCTGCTACTCTTGCTTCCATGATTTCATCCTTCCTCGAATAACTATAAAAGAGTGGATAATTATGAACAGTTCTATAAATATATCGTGGAAGAAACACATGATTTTATGGTTTGAAAAATGAAAAAGCTAAAGGAATGATAAAAAAAAACTTCAACTAAGAGTACACTCAAACAACTACAAGTACGCTAGTTGGAAAGAATAAACTTACTTCACCAACTAATTTCTAAACGTGACGTATAAAAAATGATGAAGTGAATTATTATTTAAAATAATTACGTGGTAAGGGAACTTGTCATATGGTATCTGCCATATTGATAAATAGGAACAAGACATTGTAAGAATGATAAGATATGCTAAAATCACTTGGATTCCAAGTGATTTTAAAGGGGAAACTAAAGGTGGATGGTTGGTTAGTTTTGTTAACAAAAATAACACTAAGCAATTATCATTCATCACATGGTATTGAGTTTAAGAAAGATTGAAGATGAGTTATTGGTCTGAAAATAACATGATTATAGAAATATATTGAAAAATAGTTAAAAAGCACTACCAAAGATAAAAATGGTAATAACATGAATATATTGAAGAATGATTCGAACATGTACTATAAAAGATAATTGATGATGAATAAGATTAGAGTAGTGGTTATTACTATTGGGATTAGGTTCCAACACTAAAAGAATTTATATTTTATTTTTAACTCTTAAATAGGAAAAAGAATTTCTAAAGAATTGGTAACTTCAAAATATTAGATGTCATTATTACACCAAGTGCAATTATTCATAAATACTACAAATAGTCCAATTACAACATGTCTCCAGAGACTTGAATCCGCCTTAGGGAATTGAATTGTTCACCAAATTACTCGAGCTAAAATCTTTTGACTCAACATTAAAAGGTTTTGGCGAACAAAAAAATAAGGTTTTCAGGTTCATATTAAGTAAGGAAATTTCTCACATAGCCTTCTTTCTTTCTTCCTTTTAGTAATCATTCAATGTTGCATTTCAAAGATGATGGAGTGCTCAAGGTTGATTTTTGACTATATTTTCCTACTTTCTTCCCTGTCTTGTCCATCTATGTATATTGTCTATAACAGTCCCATCCCAATTTACTTTGATGAATGCTTTCATATTTTCTCAAACATTATAAACTTTTATAGCAATTTTATTTAATATTCTTTAAGGATTCACATAGAAATATCATGAGCCAATAGCTAGTATTATCTCTCACATAGAGTTTAAAGCATCATATTTCAAGTGTCTTTATCCTTTAATTTTTTATGAATCAAATGAATTTAACCATTCAAAGCTTTGTACAAATGTGTTTCATCTCCTTTTATCTAAGTGATATGTTATACGTTTCTTTTACTATGTTTGAAACAATATTTCATGAATGTGTGTTTTCTCATTCTATTTTATTAAAATCTACATTACAAATCCCATTATCGATACTCATTTCGTTTCTAAGATTGGTTTTGCCTCGAGTATTTTTCTGTAGAATAAGCTTGGTCTCATCTCTAGCATTTTATTGTATTTCTTATTCATTAGAGGAGCACTGGGTCATTAAAGATGATAAGGAATATAGACCTATTATGGAAAGTGATCAACAAGTCCTACAGTGCTTTGTCAATTTCTCCTTAAATTTAGCTTTTTAATTTTCTTAATAAATCCTAAAATACATAGTATATATTTTTTGTAAAAATAGATCAGTTGCAAAATATTCACAATTTATCAACATAAAAGTACATGCATGTTCCTAGAACGTACATGTGTTCTTAAAAATAGATAGTTGCAAAATATTCGCACTTTAACAACCTTAAAACACATACATGTTCATATAGTGTGCATGTGTTCCTAAAAATATATACAAATTCACATGAACATACATATCTTCTTAACAATATATACACATTATTAGAAATACCTCTATAAAATTGATTTGGCAACCTCTATGGTGGTGTGAGGAACACGAAAGTTGCAAGCTCATAAATACATATAGTTGAGATCATTTTCTATGTGAATACATTCCTAAGGCACCACATTGTCACTTTTCCCACTATCATATTTATGTCAGCATTCAATTTAATACTACTGATTTCTTATACTGTGTTATCCTATTAGTTGACTTAGCGAAAAAAAACAAGACATATAGAAAATAAAATGCATGTTTTCAATTGAAATAATATAATGTTAGGCTAATATTTTATTGATACCGCGTAAGTTGAGTTTTAAAAACCATCCAAATGTACACGAGAAAGCAACTACTATAATTTAGGTATAGCAAAGCTATGGGTTAATATGATGTCAACCCCATCTTAGTCAAGGTATTGACTAGATGTAAAAAGAAAGCAAGCATGATCGTTTCTGAATTAGATGAAGATCTCGTGATCTACAAATTTTATAAAAGAGATTAAAAAATCTACTAGAAATGTTGAAAGAAGTAAAAGTATACATAGTGGTGCACAAACACTATAATCGTTTTAAAAAATTATATATTGAATAATTATAAATTGAATTTACTGGCACTACCAGAAACATTTAGGTTTCACGTTGGATATTAATTTGGGCCCGTACATGAAATTTTTGTTATGTAAACATGAATTGCCCCTTCTCTCCAAGTAGAAGGCTGCATTAGATCCGCTACCGTTGGGTTTCCGATACTCGGCGAAGCTTTAACTAGAGGTGGTAGCAACACGTGCAGTGCTTGAAAGCTTTTCGCACAGAGCTTCGGTGAATTATTACTCTCCTCTTCTTTATTGCTTTTCATGTATTTTGTTTGCAGGCTTCACAGATCAATCCATGAAGAGTATATTATATGCACCAGCTGAAGAAGAAAAGCCTTGCTCCAGAAGGTTTTAGTGGAGGTCGCAGCAGCTATCATTCGCAGGGAAATTTTCTAGGGTTGTAGGGGCATCAGAAACTGCACTACAGCGTCTAAAAATTTTAATGCCTTTTGTGCTAAAGATGGGATGAAAGAGGCCTTGCCTCGCTTGTAGTCTTTCTTATTAGGGTACAGCCTCGACGTTCCAGGATTTACCAACGATTTGCAAACCCTACCGTGACATCGAGGATTTGTTTGTTTTGATTAGAACTGGCATTGTTCTCATTTGACCGTTACTTAGGTATAGCAGGGCAGTGGCAGCTGCGAAATAAATTGCACGTAATACTATGTTTCCGGAGCAGAGTAGAAGTGACGTTGAAAGGTAAATAATTTGAACACTGCATTTTTGTTAGCTTCACATATGAGATTTGAACCGTAACGAGGTTGGGCTGAGTGGTTTCAATCTCATGACACGGCTAATTCATTTGACGAGAAGAAAATGGCCAGTGTGAAGAATATTCGGGCTAATTGCTCCAAGGACAAGAAACATGGAGCTTCCTGCTAGTCCTTATCTCACTGCAACCAGTCCGTTGGAGAGATTGCCTCGTGTGAAAGGGTAAGTTTTTGTAACTTCAAGATGAGTGTCAATGATTTCTCTAGTATTAACTCTCATTATTTTGCAAATTGATATCCTAGTAAAATATAGGAGAACGATTCTAGTCTATTTAGAAGCCTATATAAGGGTAGAAATAGAAAATGGAAGATAAGGAACTCAACCTCGAACACCGAATGTCCTAATTGTTCTGTAAATGGGGTTGTTGGGCGAATGGGGCACAATAAGGTTCCATGTATGTTTGTTTCTGAAAATGATCCACAATAGTTTTTAAGCTCATATTTAACTTTCTCGGTTCACTTCGACAATATTATACTCCTGGAAGAAGACAAAATGTCAATATCTGATATACGTAGTTCATTTGCCATGTTTTGTCACTTCAATAAATGCTAGCAAAATAACAACAATTTCAGATAATGTCAACAACAACTGCGACACCATAATTCCGAAATGAACAAAAACAGGTGAATCTTATTTGACGTTTATCGAAATAGACTCGAGTGCCTCCATTGTACTTATGGTTAGATTGAATTTCACTAGACATATTTCAACATCAATAACGATATACTGTTGTTCCACAGTTTTTTCCTTGAGGAACATGACAACTGTCAAGATAAGAGATCCTTGTATGATATATTGTCATCTACTTATCTCAGGCTGGCATGAAAATGAAGAATCTAAAAGTTTTTATGAATTGCAAGGACGAACGTTGTGTTTAATTGTGGTGAATATAAGTGACAAGCATGTAGTTTCCTCTAGGCTACTTTCTGTATGACTTTTTGAGGAAGCAGTTGCCGCTCTCTACCACAACATTTGTATAAAAAATGAATGTCAATGAATAAAAAATTATAGGTAAATTTTGCAAATCTCGAAATGAATTCCTTGAGTTCAAATAATTCGTTTCATATAAGGAAATTGGAGTTTGGTAACTGACTACCAATCTGAGCAAAGATTCAATTTTGAAATTCGAATTCTCTCCTATCTAAAAATACATAGGGATTCAAATGTGTATTGTTGTTATATGCATCCATACAAACTAAATGTTTCAACTCTTTTTGTAAATAACGTTGATCCTGCTACTTTATGTCAATGCTTTGATCTCGCATATTTGTCTTCTAATACTCATATGCCAGGTAGCTAATATGTTGATATCTTCATAGGTCTAAATATATTATGGGTTTGAATTAACATATAATTAAACTGACTGGCCCAAGTGATTTTCCAATGGTTATCTTGGTTATACTTTACACTCCAATATGTATATTTAGATTAATGTCCATAATCTAGTTAGTCATTTCCTAAATACCAAGAGGATCTCAAGAATGCAACTAGGAACAGTGGAAAGCCTGCCTAGATACCAAGGGATCTCAAGAATGCAACAAGCAACCGTGGAAAGCCTCTCTGGATACCAAGAGATCTCAAGAATGCAACTAGCAACAGTAAAGCCTAGATCAATGTCAAGCAGTTTTGAATAGTCCAACTAACTGTAAAGATCTGATTAACTAATAAATTTATATGTTTGAGAATCATAACATTTATACAAATAAAATAATATAAATTTTATATTTAATATTGTTAATTAAAATTTATATTTATTACAACAATTGATTGATTTCTTCTTCCCTACAGTTTAACAAGTTTAACAACGTCATCTTAGGTGTTAGGGGTTTCCAGAAATGCGAGGAGGCGTTGACGTGATGCCCGATAAAGCTAACCTTGAGAAACCCTTGGACAGGATGGCAGATAGAGATAACCTCGAGAGAACTCTTGGAAAAACATGAAGACATATAAACACACATAGCATGATATTATATATTAAAATATCAAAAATAAATATTATGTATTAAAATATAAAAAAAGAAATGAAAATTTTATTGTAATGAAAATTATTTTAAATTGATTCTAGTATAAGCCTTAGCTTAGCATGTAGAGAAATCCAAACACCATGCCTGCATTGAAGATTCCAAGGTCA
Source organism: Pinus taeda (assembly GCA_000404065.3). Classification (NCBI taxonomy): domain Eukaryota; kingdom Viridiplantae; phylum Streptophyta; class Pinopsida; order Pinales; family Pinaceae; genus Pinus; species Pinus taeda. The sequence continues at coordinate 119,270 of APFE031269506.1, read as the reverse complement.
TTGCTAGGGTTGATCATTTCCACCACATGAAACTTAGGGAAATTATTGAGAGTCATGCCAAAATTTTTAATAGAGAGATGGTTGGAAATTGAGTAGGAGCTAAATTCTCGCTCTCTCTCCTTGATTCTTTCTCCTTTCTGATCTGCTTCTAGTTTGCTATGGTGTCAACATCTATCCTCTATTATCCTTATTAATATTCTCCAATTTCATGTGCTTATGACAGTAATTATTAGTTTTAAATTCCTCTCTTTAAATTATGCTTATTCCTTTAGTAACTCCACAACAATCTAACTTTTTAGGAACCCTTTAGAATTTAGATTATTTTTATCTTTTTGAATTCCTAAAAAAATTTGGATCCTCCTCTCCCTTCTATTTTTATATTAAGAAGTTTATTAATAGTACTAAAATATATATACCCCTAATAATATATCTGGATGTAAACTTCTTTAATTCTTAACATAAAAACTGTAGTTTATATAATCCAACATTACTTTATTTCTATTTAAAGGAAATAGGCTAACCTCTTAGAAATTATAATTATATAAAT
>APFE031269506.1:91789-106900 GCA_000404065.3 Pinus taeda | reverse complement strand
AGGAGTGGAAGGAATCGCTTCTAGTTCTCACTCTTAAGAGTCTTAGACTCTTAGTTGCTGATTTTTTTTCTGATTAGTATGCAGTTTTTTGTAAACTTTTAGAAGCATATGCTTCTAAGGACTCAAGACTCAGTGCTTTGGATCATGTGTGGACTCATAACATATATGAGATACTTATTTATTCATGATATTTTGGACATCTATTATTATTATGCATTGTTTGGACATGCCTTTACCCAATATTAATGAAAAATGGTTTTTTTAATTCAATATATGTGTATATTTTTATTTAATGAATTCAACGATTTTTTGCCGATTTTTTCCCGATTTATTCCCAATCCGATTAAAACTCTTCGCTCTTTTGCCTCGCCAATTTATTGCCGATTCCGAGTCTGGTAACATTGGTCTATAGTCATTGGTCTCGCTAACATTGTGCTCTGATCTAATGAGAGATAGAGCTGTCACTCAAGGCCTTGTTGTGGAAACAATGTTTGTTACTATGATGCTATAACAGATGGGTTAACAATCCGATTCTTCTTATGAGAAATTCTTCAGATTGAGAATGAACAAGTACCATAATGAATACCTCCCTAGTTAAGAGGGATTGTTGAAGAAAATGTAACTAGGTTCGATTTTCATTATGACTTGTAATTACGATATTATGTAAAAGAAGAAACAAATTATTATTATTCTTTGCATCATGGGTTTCATGAGCAAGATGTGTTTACCATAGGTCAAAGACTTCTTCTTGATGTCTTAAGGATTTTATGTCTCAACATAAGTATTATAGAAGTCATGATGTCAAAGATCTATACTCTAAGAACGAATGTCACTATCCTCGTGCAAGTCAGCTAAATAAAAGACAATGATCTCTTTGAATGATACATCGGCCTAGCTTAAGGAACTCATGTCGGCCTAATATACCAACATTGATATATATATATAATATATATATAATATATATATATTATATATGTGGAAGTGACGTTGCATTACAAAAACAAGTCTTTGGATTATCTTATAACAGTCAACAAAGAAGAAGTAACACAATACATAGTGATCAAGGGTGACACATGTCTCAGTGAAGTCTGCCTCTAATATATACATCGTGACAACTCTCGGTGAAGTCTGAATATAGCTCTCGGAAGACTATATATATACATAGTGACAATTCTTGGTGAAGTCTGAATATAGCTCTCGAAAGACTATATATATACCCAGTAAAAACTCTCGGTGAAGTCTAGATATAGCTCTCAGAAGATTGTATATACACATATCTCCTCTCGGTGGTAGCCTTTCCTATCATCATCAGAATAGCGAAGAACTTGAAGGACTGTCTCAAGACAGTGGCATGATTAAAAAAACTTATTCCTGAGCAAAGAATTGTAGTAGCCGAGGAGGAGGAGATGAGGACTGTGGCAAGACATCGAAGGTATAAGAAGACCGAAAACTGAAGGAGTACAATGACATAAAGTCTATACACTGTGGATTGAAGGCCAAACAATGCAAGGGATAGTGACAAGCATCTTGGAGGTAATCTTGAGTCAATTTTGTCAAGGGTCTTGGTATTTGTCAATTGGAATCTATATAAGAAGAATTTTATGCGGGTTTTCCTCTCTAAGAGGGAGAGGTTTTGGCCCTAGCACGATGCCAACATCTTGTGTTCTTGTCTCTTTGTTTTGGTAGCTATTTGATGAACTAACGATGACACACTCTAATAATAAATAGTGAAGATTAGAATAAGAAGAAAAATTGAAAAACACCTTACAAATAGTTATCATGCTAAGTAAGAAGAATCACATTAACTACATTTGCCCTAGATTCTTCAACACTGTGGAGGCCAATGGCTCTCTATGCACCCTATATATGTCAAAGTAGACCTCTAGGGGTTAGGATCTCATATAGGGAGACCAAACCCAAATGGAAACCACTTGTAATCTTGCATAAGATCCAATGTGTCCTCTAGGCTTCCACTACAACCAGTCATTAAAATAATCTGGTAAAAGAGTTTACAAATCATGGATAACATAGTGGGCACTTCATAATGGAATGCTTTTCCGTAGTGGGCTTTGGCATGTGCTATTGTCTCCAAGCTCCAAAACGGTTTAACCAAGTACCTTATTAGGTGGTTTTCAACCCTTAAAGGGGATAGAATGTCCAAGGTACATTCCTCTAATGGGGGTGGCAAATGATATATAAGTGGAATGAAATAGGGAATGAGAGGGGCAACCCTGGGCCACATATTGGGGCATAAGGGTAGCTAGATAAGGGGAGGCCCACACTTGGGTATGTAATGTGTAGGAGGGAGTAATCGTGGTACATGAGGTGCCTTGACCTTGATTTCTCCACCCTTCTTTATATGCCTTTTGCCTTCTATGATTTTTTTTAATTATCTGCTCGGGGTTCAAAGGACAAGTGCATGATGTGTAAGATATAACAATGATTACCTTTTTTTAGGTAGAGCAGTTCATTGCCCTCTAGGGGTTGGAACAATCATGGGTTCCTAAATGTTAAAGGAGGCTCATTTAGGGCCTATAGAATTAGGGTGTTCAAATTTATCAAATAAAAAAGCTCTTATTTTAAAGAAGAAGTCCATTTTTGAAGAAAAAAGCAAATGGAGTCTAATTCTAAAATGATGAAGGAAGGACGATTTTCCTATAAGGGTGTTTTAATCACACATACAAGTTAATTACATTTAGAGGGACTATCCAAGGGAAAAATGTTAATATCGCTATTAGTACAAGTCGCGAGGAAAATTACATCAATGTTAGTTTGACAAATCAACTATTAATTCCAAAGTCAAACATAGGAGAAATAATAGATATTTTTGGCAAAAAAGATAATGAAATTAATGATTTACAAGTGACAATTGATCATCATGAGTACATATCTCAATTTACTGTTGTAACTATGTTTGACGAAGAGATTGACATAATTCTCGATCAACCTTGGTTCAAAGAATTAGGTACGTTCATTTTAAAAATATAATTTTTTTTTTCTTGATGTTCCTTTACAAGAGGAAGATGGTAATGTTCCAAGACATGACAACGAAATCAGAAATGATAATCCCTTTATCAAAATATCTTAGGGATATTTCGAAATTATTATTTCAAGAGATTCCGGAAACAATATCAAGGAAGCAAAAAGAACTTGAAGAAGTCATATCCAACAAAAATAAAGAAAAGTCATGTTTAAAGGACCATAATAAAAAACTTCTTACGCAAGTGAGAAAATGTAAAGCTAAGAAGCACAAGTTAAAACAAGAAAAACAAAGTTTTGAAAAAAAGTACAACGAAAGTCTATCAAAGAAAGAAGAAGAGAATTTATGCTTAAAAGACCTTAACAAAAAATTATTCGAACAAATCAAGTGTTTAAAAGACGAGAATCTTGAAGGCCAAAATAAAGTTGACTCGGAAAAGGAGGAATGCTTATGTCTCAAAAATCATAACCAAAATTTGCTCAAACAGATTAAAAAACTCAAGGACTATAAGAAATCATTGACGAATAAGTTTGAAGAAATTGTCTCAAAAGAATCATCAAAATCTCTAGATGTAGTAGTCCAAGTTGGGGAAAAAGAAACAAACATCAATCCCACTAATCTCATAGTTCAGGCAAATCCAAATCCTACTGAAGTAAAGACGTACTCAGAGGTTGTCATTCAAACGACGAACACTCCAAATTTGGATTCAGTAATCAATTCAACAACAACAATGCTTGAAGGAAATCAAGAAACTACTATAAAAATGTTAAAGGGAGTTCAAACGAGAAAAACTCCTTATCTACATTCGAATCACAAGAGTAGATACCTTAATCAATCTACAGAACATAAACAACAAACTTATAACAATTCGTTACAAAGTTCCAGTGATCAAAAGATTCCACAGAAGGTTAATCGAGGATGGTTTGATCTGTTCTCAGTACGACAATTTTATATATCACTCCAAGGATCATATCAACTTGTGTCAACAAAGATCACTGTTCCGAGACGAGAAGGCATTCGTAGTAGAAAAATAGATCAAGAAGAAGAAATTCGTAACATAAAAGAGATCAAGCCCTTTCATCAACAAGCTCTGAGGACAAAGCTTTTTGAAGGGGAAGACAATGTTATGAACATAAATTATGTAAAAATAATATAAATATAATAATGAATAATAAGTAAATTAACTAATGGTTAGTTAGTTAATAATGAAAAGGCATGTCTTAGAGACATGCCTGTTCGGGAAATGTTACTTACCTGGCTATATATATAAGACCCTCATTCTCATTTGTACTCATCCTACATCACTTCTTTATACAATATACTATTTACAATTACTATCCTACGATGGATGTCTTTGTCTACGAAGTATTTTAAATATTTATGCTGCGTGTACGACCTTTGGTCGTTACAATTACTCTAATTAAAAAAGACCTAATCAATGCCTTTTTCTTATGTCATTTATGTTGGAAAATTTAAAGTGGCAACTTATTATATCAAGTTTCCTTAACCTTAATATTTTCTTGTGAACTACTTAATCTTCTTTTGTTCTTTAGTTAGATCTTTTCATCAACCAAATTATCAAGAATGAAACATTGACAATAGAGGACACAAAAATTAGGTTCTCAGCGAAGGCAAAACCCCTTCAAGGGGAAAACCTGAAAAACTCTTTTCTTATAGAATCTGTTTCAAATGAGGCAAAATGAACCAAGTCCTAGACCATGTCCTTCTCTAAGTACAAAGTCAACTGTTTTAGCAAGTCCTTCCTTGATCTTGCTCCAACCAGCTGCAAAACTACAACTTCGCCCTGCTAGCTTCAATACTACAACTTGACCTGCAATCTTCTGTTGAAAGATGTAACTAGTTTCAATCTTCATAATTGAACTATGACTTGATATAATTATTATTGTACTTATCAAAAGAAAGAAAAAGAAAAATATATTTTCGAATGGGTTTCTTGCCCATTGGTCTCTTGTCCTAGATCAAAACACCCAAAGAGTGCTCTAAGGTTTTGTATGAGAGTCAAAGTCAAGGTCATGATGTAAAGCCCCTTGGAGGGCCCTTGGAGGGCTCATGTATCAAAACAAAGAAATGTATTTTATGTAATAAAAGAGTCTAGGAACCACCAAAATGATCAGGTCAACCAACCCTTAAAGTTGATCTATGAGAGGCATATGTACCCACTCAAAAGGCTACATAAAGGGAGGAATTAGACCTCCATTACACACATAACTTCGACATACTTCTCTCTGATATTATCTGAGGTAAACAGGAGATGCGAAGGAGCTAGAAGAAGGCGACGAAGAAGGAAGGGGAAACTAAAAGAGCTAGAAGAAGGCAATGGAGAAGGATCTGATCGAGCTAGAAGAAGGCAACCAAGAAAGGAGGATTTGATCTCTATTTCCGTCACACATGCAAGTTTTCTGTGGAAGACTAGGTTTTCCACAAGTTTGAATTTTGCAGAGACGGTGATAGATTCGTGAAGCAGATCTATGGGTGGCTGGCTTGGTCTTTGGTGAGAGGTCTTGTGTCTGGGTCATGGAAGTCTTCGTTGAAAGAAATTCTATAAGAAGAGAAGTTCTCTGGGTATTCTCCTTGTGGGTTTTGCCTTGGATTCGATCCTATTTCTGGTGTTTTCTGTGTTTGTGATCTTCTTGTTTGACATTTATCTTGATGATGTTAAAAAGAACATAATAACGATAATGATAAAGTATTAATATACCACAAGTAGATGTCAAGTTAAAAAGAAATCAATTATAAAAACCCTAAACAATTTTCCCTAGATTTCTTAACATGGCATCAAAGCAAGGGCTTTGAAAGAAAGGTAGAAAAGAAGATCGAATTGGCTCCATTTTAGAAAGGCATTTACCTTGGATCGAATTTCTAAAAGAGGTAAGAGCGAAATTCTGGGCACATCTATTAGCCCTAATCACAATTCTAGGCCGCAGGCCTATGCAAAGAAGGGCGAAGGCATAAAGGACATTAATTTGAAGCATCGAGAGGCTAAATATCTAGCCTATAGAGGACCGAGCTCCTTAGAAGAAAAAGTGAAATTCTAGGCATAAAGAAGAAGGTTTGAAATCTCTATTATTTAGGCCAAATTCACTGTGTTGTTCCTCCATTCAAATACCAGAGTTCTGAGCACTTTCATGGGTGACCAAATCTTTGTTTTAAGAATCACTTCTAGGATTGGATCAATCCTCATAGACAACAGACAAGTATGAGTTGGTTAGAGGCCTTATAGGCATAGTCAAAAGTCTCAATAGAGGGAGTCGAGAGCTCCTCTTGAAGCCACTAGCACATTCACAAAGAAGCCAAAGTCTTGTGCATAAAAGGAACCCAAGTCTGAGCTATTTGAAGAGGCATTAGATCTATCAAGCTTCAATCATCTTGTTTGAAGGATAAATCATAGACATATACAGTGGTGCAGGAACCACGAAGTTGTGATAGTCCCATACATCAATAAACCAACCTATAGCTACATTTATTCCAAACTCAAATTGTTGAAGTCTACCCTTGGAAAGATTCTTTTGTCAAGAAGTATCAATCCTGTACTATGGTATAAAGGCCAAGATCTTGTGGAAAGGAAGGACAATATATATATATATAATGCATGTTGAATTAGTGAGAAAAGGAACTGACCTGTGAAGTCTACTCAGTGGTCACTATACCTAAAAGGAAAAATTGCAAAAAAGTCACATAAGAAAGGTTGATATTTGGAAATTGTCTATATATATATATATATTAACTATTGAAGTCTAGACAGTGTGACAAGAGACCTCCTCGTTTGCCAAGGGCATACATTCCTTTTTGAAAGACTCCTCATTTTGAGCAAGAACATAATTTGGTCTAGTGTATATCAGTGATTTTGAGAAAAGCGCTAACCAAAGGGTTATCTGAAAGTCCTCATAGCAGCAACATTTGAGGTGTATATCTCCTGGCAAGTATATGTTTCGCTTAAAAGAAGCTGACTAGACCTAAGGTTTAGTCTAGAAGCAAAATATCCTCTTGCATTGATATTCATATAACAGTAAGGGTAAGAAGAGCCGATCTCTAAACGCAACATAATATCTCTATCTGAAGGAGAAGAGGTAATATTTTATCAATGATGAGAAGAGCAATAGCATATCATCTATGTTTTCAAAAGGAAGGGACAATGCCCTTGGAATATTCCATGGATAGATTTTTGAAGTCTTCACATCTGAGAGCAACAAAAAGAATCATGACATCATCTTAAACTGCAATACGTTTGTAAGGCAACTCTTGGCAATGGCATCATTAGAAGTCTTCACTCTTGAAGAACAGTTAGAAGAGCATGACATCCAACAATAGGCCTTGTCGCAACCTCTATGCTCATGAAGTACAAAGGTACGTAATCATGATGTATGTATAGCATATTCATTTTTTAAGGGTCAAACAAGAGATGTCTTGGGTTTAATGGCTCATATGGATCTAGTGTTTGTAATTTAGATTGATATACCTTATGTACACTGTAGTCATATGGGAACCATAACCTTAATTTACTTGTTCCTTCATAGAATCCCTATTTCCCGATTTCTAGGGCTTGTGTGCAGTTTATGGTATGGATGGATGATTTTGTAAGCTAAGATTTGAAAACCCTAGGAGTCCATCCTCTTAGATTCCAAGGAAACCCTAAAATGACTTATGGACATCATGCTTTTGTTATTACATATATTTTCTTAGTTGTGTTTTTTAATAAGTATTGCAGGAGCATCATGAAGAAAGAAAAAGAAGATGGCTTAGGAAAGCAAGTCCAGTGGTTTGATGAGCATGATAGAAGGAGGGAAATGGAGGGACCCTGAGAATGGTAACTTGGTAAACAAGTTGGATCCTTGGGCACTCTGATGCGTATAGTAAGATTCATGTAAAGAAATATCGTGTGGACATCATCATAAACTACAATACCTTTGTAAGGCAACTCTTGGCAATGGCATCATTAGAAGTCTTCACTCTTGAAGAACAGTTAGAAGAGCATGACATCCAACAATAGGCCTTGTCGCAACCTCTATGCTCATGAAGTACAAAGGTACGTAATCATGATGTATGTATCATTGTATAGTATATTCATTTGTTAAGGGTCAAACAAGAGATGTCTTGGGTTTGATGGCTCATATGGATCTAGTGTTTGTAATTTAGATTGATATCTAGGATTGAAAAACCCTATGTAAACTATAGTCAAATGGGAACCATAACCCTAACTTACTTGTTCCTTCATAGAAACCCTATTTCCTGATTTCTAGGGCTTGTGTGCAGTTTATGTTATGGATGGATGATTTCATAAGCTAAGATTTGAAAACCCTAGGAGTCCATCCTCTTAGATTCCAAGGAAACACTAGAATGACTTATGGACATCATGCTTTTGTTATTACATATATTTTCTTGGTTGTGTTTTCTAATAAGTATTGCAAGAGCATCATGAAGAAACCAAAGGAAGATGGCTTAGGAAAGCAATTCCTGTGGTTTGATGAGCATGATAGGAGGGAAATGGAGGGACCCTGAGAATGGTAACTTGGTAAACAAGTTGGATCCTTGGGCACTTTGATGCGTATAGTAAGATTCATGTAAAGAAAGATCGTATGGACACCTGATTAAGAAGATCATCATTATGAGTTGATTGATGAAAAGAAAGATTTGGCACAACATACTAAGAAAATCGACTATACATCTATAGTAGAAGTTCATGCAAAACTGGTTGGTGAGAGCCATTCAAGGATCCTCCATTAGATGAATTCATGAGAAGATTTCTCCGTCTTGTAGAAGGACTATGATGATATTACAAACATTTTCTACATTCTCAGATTTGACGCAAGCTTCCTAAAAGTTTGCTAATACAGTGGCAACATGATGAAGTCCCATCTTCAGGATGGGGAGCAGTTTGAAGAAAGATAGGTGACCAACTAAGGTAAGAGGTATGAATGTTTTCGAAATTCTTCTTTGATTTAGTTAACTTATGTTTTAAGTATGCGGGAAGAACAAGATACAAAAATATGGTTGGTTGCATTAGCATGTTTTGAATTTGTTTGGGCTCTTCTGGTTGAAGACATGTTGGTAGTAATCAATATCCAATATGATATGAAAGACTGGTGACTTCAGAGGAAGCTATAAAATCCCTGGCAAAATGCCCTGATGTGAGGATGACTCTTCCTGATAATTGAATAAGGACATTGATGAAGACAAGGCATGACATAAAGAAGCTATTATAATCCAATGACTCTAATGGTTCGATATAATTCTGCTACCAAAAGAAGATGCTTTGCAGGAAGATTTAGTGATAAACATATATGATATGATTGAGATTCAATTGCAGAAATTAAGTGGATGACTTTGGCAGTCTAAGTCCAAAGTATATATATCACTAATAGGAAAGGTAGTAGGTTGCCAATGGTTCGTGTCTTGGTAGATCACCTTCTCGATGCTCAGAAGGAGCTATGTTCATACTCCATAGTGACTGGTTTGTGAATATGCAACAGATAAGGATTGATGATATGGAAAGTGATGGCTTGTCCCTATGAGAAGTTGTGAAAGAAGATGGCTCCATGATGTGCATAGAAGTTGATGTCACAGAAAAAGGAGGCCTACAAGGAGCTGATAGTACCATGATATCCACAAAAGAATAGACAACTGATATTGGAAGCAAGTCCTTAATTGAGAGGGAGCTTGGATATATTCCTTTCATGTGTAAAGGAATGAGTAGATCTTACCTAGTTGAGAGGGAGAGATCACATCATTCTTGTCTTCACATAAGTTAAGAAAGAATGGAGGATTGGGTAAGCATTTGAAAACGATACTTCTTGAGGATAGAAGTAGTATTGAGAACCGATACTCTTTGACGGTGAGGTAGGGCATCCAAAAGAAAGAGTAGTCAAAGAGGAGATTCCTTGAGGATGTGTAAATCCAAGAGAGGAATGGTCCTGAAAGGACATACCTTGTGAACATCCGGATGGGGTATGTACCTAGTAAATCGTTGTCTCCCCAACATTGTGCTCTAATCTAGTGGAGAGCTAGCACTGTTAGTTAAGACCTTGCTATATGACAATGTTGGTCAATATGATGTGATATTACTAACATAAGCTAAAAAGTTAGCTTATAAGATGGCTTGCTAATTCGACTCTTCATATGAGAATTTTTCAATGGAAGTATTGTCCTTGTACCTGTGGTCAATTATGAATACCTCCCTAGTTAAGAGGGAGTGTTAAAAGTTATAACTAGTTTCGGTCTTCATAATTGAATTATGACTTGATGTAATTATTATTGTAGTTATCAAAAGAAAGAAAAAGAGAAATCTATTTTAAAATGGGTTTCTTGCCCATTGGTTTTGTTACCCGCCATTTTGTGGGTGGTATCCCTAGGAGATTTTTTTTTCTCCAAGATGGTTCTCAGCCGGTAGCCAACAACCTCTTGTAGCCACCAACTAGCTCATTGTGCCATTTCTCCGCCACCTAAGCCAACCATGTGGTCCCTCACCCATCTGCCATGATTATATGTTTGAAAGTGGGCCTTCTGAACCTAAAGGTATGCCTTGTCTTTTAGTAATTGAGTGTTGTAGTTTGCTTATCATGGACACTTATGGGCATGGATTAATGGGGGGATTCAGTGGAAAGAATGGGTTAGGTCTGTGCCCTTGTCCCTAGACCCCTTTTGGATATTAACCTTTTATTTTAGTTTCGTGGGATCTCTTTTATTGACCATTTGGATTTAGGGATGGTATTTCATGGGAAACCCCGATTTTTGGTTGCATGGTCCCGCTCCTTCATCCACCTATATTACCCTCTTTCCACTCATTATTACCCCATTCATCATTTCTCTCACTTGGGTCCACATTCCTCCACCCGGTCCACATAAGGTTAGCTTGCCCTTTCCCCTTCATGGCCTGAAACGATCCCCGGAGGTTGATACAACTAAAAAAGAAAGATAAAAGCATATTTGGCCACATTTAACAGGAAAATATACCACAAAATGCAAAATATGGTTGGGACAAACACATTTAGCACGTGGGAACAGGCAATACATAAGCTCTACACCATCAACATGACCATCACCTTGGTTCCAACAGGTTCTATGAGCCTCCTTCATCATATAGGAACCCATGATTGTCCCAACCTTTGGTGGGCAATAGATTGCCTGTTGACCACTGGAGTGGCACCTAATGATTATATGAAGACTCCATGCCCAAGGATGATCCAAAGGACACTTGTACCATCAAATATCTTCAGTCAATAGAGTTTTTTAACTTCTATCTTCTCATCATCTTAATTGTACCCAGATTCCACACCCTACGGGGAATTGTAATAAGTGATACTAGTAATGATGAGTTTTGAGTCTGTAACAAGCTTAGGATGTTGGGACTCGATCAGCAAACGAGTACACCTTGGAGTGTTTTTTTTAATCTGGTTATCCCTTCTTTTTCAGAGATAGATAATTTTCTAGGTTTTTTTCACTCACGTTTTACCCAGTGTAACAGGAATCGCCGATTCCTACGATTAATCGCGAGTCCGGATCTGCTCGGCCACTAAACGAGCCGTTTTGGAACTTTACGAGTCAACTCGCGTTGACCGAGTTTAACTCGTGGTCAACGCGAGTTTGACTCGCGATTTCTGTTTTAAGCCGATTAATCGGCGGTTTCCCGACTCCCGCCTGTTTCCCGAATCCCACAGATTTTCGTTTTCGCGCCATTTCCTTGAGGTTTGGGTTCGGTTGTCGTTATTAATACAGAGCTCAGCCATGCAAAAATGCACAAATCGCAGCCATTCAGTTCAGCTCAGTCCGTTGTTTCAGTTCAGCTCGCAGCCACTCCGCCGCTGCGTCAAGCCGCAAACGCCACCACGTCCGAGTCCGTTGTTTCAGTTCCAGTTCACTCCGCCGCTGCGTCAAGCCGCAAACGCCACCACGTCAAGCCGCTGCGTCAAGCCGCAAACGCCACCACGACGCATAGCCAAGACAGGAGCGAATACGAGGTCTGGACTCTGTTTAAAATTCGTGTGTGACTGTGTGAAGTTCTGAGCTTTTTTTTCCACAAAATCGTATAGATGTTCTGCTGTCTCTGTTCTGTTCTGTGAACTTTTCGCTCTGTTCTTCTTCGCTCCAAGTCGCTATCCTCCAAATGAACTCATGCCATAATTTATATTAAAATGAACTTTTCGCTCTGTTCTCCATGCATAATACGATTTGCCATTTACGATTTGCCATAATACGATTTGCCATTTTACGATTTGCCATTTTTGCTGATAGTTTTGTAGTGAATTAAAATGGACGCCGATTCTTCACGCATTTATTGGGTCGTGCGTCAGTTACTGCCCATCCTTTGTTGCATTCCATGTCGTTTTTGCTCTTATCCACCGACTGCAATCTGTTACTGTGGCCTTTTCCTTCGAAGAAATACCCAACTCCGTCCCTGGTCACCTTCTGTGATATTCTTCACGCATTTATTGCGTCGTGCGTCAGTTACTGCCCATCCTTTGTTGCATTCCATGTCGTTTTTGCTCTTATCCACCGACTGCAATCTGTTATTGTGGCCTTTTCCTTCGAAGAAATACCCATTACTATCGTCCCGGACCATAATTTTGTAAATTTTTATTAAACTTTGTTAATTTTTATTAATATATTAATACGTCTTTAACAATATATTAAATTATTTATTAATATATTAATACTGTCTTTAACAATATATTAAATTATTTATTTTGTTTTAATATATTTTTGAAATTTTTCTGTACTACATACTATATCAAAACAGAGCGTTAAATGAATTTTTTCTTTTTTATTATCTTCATATAATAATAATAATTCGAAGGTCAAGGCCAAGTTAAAGTCAAATTCGGGTATGTAAGTTTAAGTCAAATTCGGGTATGTAATTTTTTTGGATGTATGAAATTTTTTTTTACAGATTCTAAAAATATATTTTATTTTATTTTTTAATTTAAACTTATACTTTTTAAAAAACCACATGCTTTTAACTATTAACTTATTATTTAAATTATATCCTTAACGTTTTAATATATTAATAACTCTTTAATAATATATTAAACTATATATTTTATTTTAACCCATTTTTAATATCTTAGTTAAATTATGTAAATACATCTTTTAATAAAGTTATATAAATAATTTGTATTTTATACCATTGTTTAAATTATATCCTTTAACATCGTAATATATTAGTATATCTTTAATATATTTATTAAAGAGTATATTTTATTTTAACCCATCTTTTAATATTTTTGGTTAAATAGTGTTATTAGTATTACATCTTTTAGTAATATTATTTAATAATGTTATATAAATAGTTTGTATTTTAAGGCCTTGATCAGCCTTCTAAAGAGGTAAGAGTAATTGTACGTAGTTTTGTATATCGCATTGACTTGTATGCAGAAACCAAACATTTGAAATATGTATAATCAAGAATGCAAGGTAGGATGACTAATTTCTAATTTCTTGATAGGAACAGAACAGCATACTTATTATCCTCGAAATTATTGCTTATCTCAGAGAAATTATTTACAACATTTAAAACATTTCAAGGGTACTACAGTCTACTACTTATATCTCTGATTCTCTCCCTTGAAAACTCGGTCATAGTCCAGCAACCACTGCTCCTTGAATTGCATGCCACTGAGTGAGCTTTCCAGCATTAATTTCATGTTGTCTGCCAACTTCATACCAAACTCAGTTACTGGCCTGGAATGTTTAAGTATGGCTGAATTCCAAGTACATGTTTTTATCACTACCTGTCCGTGGCATGTGTCTGACCAAATTCTCAAAATTAATTTCTGAAATCAAAAGCATTTCTTAAAAGTTGTCGTATAGGTATGTTTAAAACATTTTAATCTAAATCTTATTCACCTGTGGAGGTTGGTACATCAACGGCTGGTCTGGCATTAAAGGCTGCTGTGACATTGACTCTGCCCATAATTTGCTCCACAAAATTTGGGCCACTGAACAACAATTAATATCCTCAAAATATGTGCCACAGATCTGCAAATTAACTTAAGATATCCTTCCTGCTTGGTAAGCAATGACTTTTGAATAACTGAAATAGTTTGCTGGAGAGATTGATCATTGAAGTAAAGAATAAGCTTGTATCTCCATGGTCTTATAGTTCAACTTGGAGTCCCTAAGAGTTTAACTCATAAATGCTATAGGTTGCTCTACATTTTCCTTGTTCTTTTACATCAACACACCAACTATTGTTTATGAGTCTAGACTCTATATGTTCACTGACATCTGCCTTCATTTAATTTTTTAAATTTCTAGCATATTTTACATTTTTGGATCATTTTTAAATTTGATTTTTTGTTGTCTTTCACAGGAGCCACAAATTAAATAGAAGTCAGACTCCAAGTCCAAATCTTAACAGAAGCCACAAATTAAACACAAGTTCAAAGCAACGACAATGCCGAGAGAGAGGGACTTTGCTTGGGCTTATTGTGACAAGATTCTCGGAGACCCCAGGCTCGTTTGTAAATTTTGCAAAGCGAAATGTAGTGGAGGCATTTATAGATTCAAGTTCCACCTTGCAAAAATACCTGGCCATGATATAGGTCTTTGTACCAAAGTTGACGACAATGTCAAATACCAAGCAGCCTTGGCCCTTGATATGTTAGAGCAGCATAATGCCAAGAAAGCAAGGCAAAATGCTGAAATAGGAACTGTTGGAGTTGATACTTTTTCTACCACTAGCCCCATGTCACCTTAATCTGTTGAATCCTCAATGCCGTTCCCAAGTTTTCCACGCATGCCTCCAAGGCCAAGTCAAACTCAAAGCCATGCGAGTCCTTCAACTCCTTCCTTCAACACTGGAGGTGGAAACATAAACACCTTTTTTGCTCCCCGCACAACACCTGGTTCCCAACCTACCTTGGATGGCACTGGTTGGAAAAAAATATCTATACTCAGGCAAGGAAGGCCATTGCTAACTTTTGGTTCTATTCTGACATACCTTTCCACTTGCCAGAAGTCCTTATTGGCAAGCTATGGTTGATGCAATTGCTGTTGTAGGTCCAGGGTTCAAAGCCCCTACATCAGAGACCCTTAGGACAGATATGTTGTTAGAGAGTGTTGAAGATGTCATGCTTGTGCTAGCTAAGTTTCGTTCATCATGGGTAGAAACAGGGTGC